>VXAC01007451.1:178618-212827 GCA_013399225.1 Rhipidura dahli | reverse complement strand
AAAGACAGAAAGCCGTTTTCATACCAGCTTTATCTTCACCAGTTGTTAAAAAAAAAAAGAGGCACTAAAAGGAATTTGCTTATTCTTGAAAATTCCCAAATGAGCCTCACACTCCCTCTCAGTCCCAATCCTTGCTATTCCTGTAAGCAAGAGAAAAAGACTCAGATAAAACCAAAACATACTACAAATTTCTTATTACACCTTTTTGTTCATGATGAACGACAAGCCTTTTGTAGATTGGAGGCAGAGAATTTTTCGTAATAGTCACCTGCTTATTCACATCCTGTGTCACACGAAAGGCCACACAGCACACTCAGCATTAATTATTAATCTAATCATGTTATCAAAGTACCAGCTAAGCAGGATCTTCAGAGAAGATACAATTCCTCTGGTGACACCCAGTTCAGACAGCACAGAAACATAATAACCATGGAGCCCTGTGAACTCTGTCCTGAGACTGTGCCTTCTTTTGAAACACATGGATCTTGACATCTCTGTAAATCAGAAGCACTGCATGTGTGTTTGCTCTTTGACCTTGCTGGAAATGAATGGACTGCTGAAAATTCTGCACTTCAATGTAAGTACCAATGCTTATAGAAAGCCTGTAAAGCAATGGCAGAGTTCAGCCCTTGTCTTTGGCTTTGAAACTTAAAGACAAACCACAAGAAAGTGAAAGTGCTTAGAGATGAACAGATCAAATTCTTCCTGCACTAAAGCAGAATCTAAACAAAAAAAAAATGCATAAAGTATAATCTTTTGCTGATTTTGACTTGCTGAATGCAGAACAAATACAAATAATAGTTCTGCTGACCCCAGTGAATGTTCAGTACATAAGGAGCCCTTTACAGATTTCAGAGGAGGTCTCAATTCAGCAGCTGCAGTGTACTGCCTCTTCCTTGGCATCTAGGGTTATTAAAGGTCAGTCTTGTTAAATCCTCCAGTTACCCCTGCTCTCCTAGTCTTTTTTTGCACTGTAATGCACAAATTCAAACTTTTGTTAGACATCTTTACAAAGGTCTGAAAATACTGTTTAACATGGGGTTTATTATTATGGTCATAATTGCTATCATCATCATTATTATTTTCATCATCATCATCATTATAATTATGAAAAGGTTCTTCACCAACAGGGTGGTTGGACACTGGAAGAGGCTCCCAGGGTATTGGTCACAACACCAGCCTGACAGAGCTCAACAAGTATTTGAATGACAGTCACAGGCATATGGTGTGATTTTTGGGGTTGTTGTGAGCAGGGCCGGGAACTGGACTTTGATGTTACTTGTGGGTCCCTTCCAGTTCAGAATACACTATGATTTCCTAAGAAGCAAAATAACTGCTGTTGACATTGAAAATACCATTGCAATCTCAGCCAGTAACCACCACAGCAAATTAGTTACTCCCTGCAAGTTTCAGGCACTGAAAACTGAAGCAGACACCATTTTTTCTTATCTTGTTCTCTAACAACAAAGAAACACAAGATGCTACAAAAATAATGAGAAGATTCCCTTTACTCCTAACTTTATCCTCAACAGAGAAGGAGTGCATAAGCACACAAATAAACAACATTTCTGGGATAAATTTTATTCTCTTCTATTGCTTCTCAATCAGAAAAACAGTATGTGCTACTAACCATCATGTGATACCACTTTGACCCTGAGGAATTGGAGAAAATGTTGAAATTGGAATCATAACAAAACTATATTTACTTAGGAAAGACAGATCAAGGTCTCTCTCTGCTGAGACGGAAAGCAGCAGGAATATTAAAAAATATGTCCAGTTTTATAAACTGAAAATAAAAATATGCCAATACCATTCAGTACTTTACCTTGCATTTACCAAGACTTCAAGTAAAGTGTAAGCTCTCCCCAGAATAGATAGCAGACATCCCATATTAAGTATTATGCTAATCACAAGGTTAGATCAGGGCTCTTGTGGGAAGAAAAAAAAATGGAAAACAGGCATGAACAAAGGATTTGAAAATACTGTAAAAGCATGCTATTAAAAATTCAAAAACCTGCAAACACATATCTTTCAATGCCACCAGTGCTTCAGAAAAAAAAAAAAACCCAAAAAAAAACAAACCACAATTTCCTCCCCCCTCCCAATAGCTTATGTTCAATGTTAAGCAGAATTTTGATTTTTGTCTTTGAAAACAGTTGAAGATAGTGTGCCTCAAAAGTTACTGGGGGGATCAAGTCAACACTTCCCTATTCTGTAGATGTTAAACAGAAATGGGAAGCCCTAAAACCCAACTTCAGTCACGAATCCCATTGAACTCTGTTCCAGCAAAGAGATTGCCAGACCAAGGCCTGGCACTCCCCCAAACATGCTGCAAAGTAAATCCCACATGACCGGGTCTGTACATCAGGCAAATGCAGATGTACTCAAATTAAGCACACTGTGCTTTCCTTGGATCATGGCAAGGGAGAGAATGCAATCTGCAGCTTGGAAACTGTCAGGGAAGAAAGACATTCCAGCTTTTAGCATCTATTGATGTGACATCATTTCACTGCTTTGTTTCTTTAGCAGAGAAAAAGAGTTTGGCACAATGTGTAAATTGATATTTGATATTTACTCATTTTAGAGCAGCTTGTTTGACAGCCAGGCTTTGAAGACACTCCTGCCACAGAGTGTAACTTATGATGGAATTGATGCTCTGATCCTCTCTCCACGGCCAGTGACAGGCTGCCGTATGGGCAAACGTGACTGGCAGGCAGCAGCATCCTCCATACCCCCACCCAGCCTCACATCCCAGGAGCAGCAGCCAGGGTCCATTTTGGAGGGCCGTGCAATGGTCCTCCAAAAATTCCTCCCACTCTTAAGCCTCCTGTCTGGGGTACTTTTTGCACATTTCCCATGAACCATTTTCCCTGTCTTTCCTTGCTCTCATGGCTTCTTGTATTCTATCCACTGGCAAACAAAACACACCAACGACCTGAGCATAACTACAACACAGAAGGGCAATTCTGTGCATGGCTGCAGAAATTGCTGTGTTTTTTATTGCCTTAGTGGACAAGTTCTTCCTTTGGACCTAAAACAGGCAGACTTAGAGAACAGAATGATAGGGGTAATGAAAAGCATTGAGTTTAAGTCAATTAATGAAAAGCATTGAGTTTAAGTCAATTAATGAAAAGCATTGAGTTTAAGTCAATTTCATTCATTGCAAGAGTTCCTCTTACACTCTTACTGCATCAAGTGTTACAATGCACCCACCTGCTTTGATGGTAAACAAGTTTTAGAAACAGTTAACATTCCACAGCTGACAGAAGGGCTCGAGCTGTCAGACTAGCTTTATCACTTCTCTTGTGAGGTGAATACATCACCAACAGCCCATATGGTAGCAATAAAAGCCAGGATGAGAATACAGTCCCTCATGTTAGCCACCTCACAAAGTGAATAGTGTACTCCTACACTGCAGGAATCACAGCACATCTTCACAATTGCCAATCCTCTCACCTCGGGGCAGTCTAGCTGTTTGTCCTCTGGATAGCTGGAAACTTATACACGGTATTACCCACCATCCTACCAGAATAAATCGCTACTCAGTGCCACAGTACAACTCACTTGCCAGCACTTAAAAATTCAACTCGAATGACTTAAAAAAACCCCATAAGATTCTCTCTCCTTCAAGCTAGTAGATCTCCTACACTTGCAGAGAGTGGAGGCATCTTCTTCCAAGACAGAGCCTGCCTAGCATTTCCAGACCCTGGAAGCCATATGAAGTACTTCCCAGCACTTCAAGATCCAGTGCAGCTCCTTCCATTCACTTGAGAGGACTTATTAACAACCCTTCCCCCAGACTCAAATTTGTCAGGCTCAAAACCCATCCCCAGCTTAGTCTCTGCTTTTGAAACCAACTTCAGGCCTTAGTTGGCAAGAATGGTGCTAGTGTACAGTAGGAACAGTGGAATACATTAAATGTGAGGCCATGTCCTGCTGTCACTGCCAAAAGAGGTAACCAGTATCTTGCCTCTGTATTTTGTGCCTAACACAAGGCTAATTCTGAACACATACACCAGATTACAGAAAGGATATTTGGGCTATCATTTCTCCTTTTACAAAAGAGGTAACTCCACAGCTACTCTTTTTTTCTTTCATCTATTTGTGAATTGGTATCTAATAGCACCAACTGCTTCATATGAGACATCAACTAGTTCATATGATTTGAAACTGTGAAATAAAAATCTCGTCAATAAATATTTTTCCTTGTGTTTTAAAGAAAATATTCAACTGAATTTGTTTAAGTTACAGTAATTCAAGAGTGCATGCCAGTTCCACAACTCAGTTGAAAAACAGATACATCACTTAAATTTTCCAGGGTATGGTTTGGCTTAAAGAATCTTTCCCCCTGCTGGTGTTAAATCTGAGATTGAAGAGATTACCCTGAAACCTCTGTCCCTGTGCATTACAGAAAGTGCATAAGCAATTCAAAGAAGCATGGGCAGCTGGAAAACAGAAACAGTGAAGAACAGAGACATTTTCACATCTCTCCCCAATTTGAGTGAGGTGGAAAGAATTTGAGGAGTTTACATGGCCCCACACAGAGGTCTGCACATGCCGATCTAAATCTAGCAACAAAAATAGCAAAAGCAAGGGAGGCTGTCACAGTATCAGCCTCAAACGACAGTGGCTCCAGAACATCAAGAAGTGCTCTGACAAATGTCCAAGCTCCTATAAAGTCCATATAAGCTCTTATCTACTCTGGGATACTACTATACCTCTTAAGAGAGCCTTGAATTTAAATGTAGGTGAATAGAAAGTCATCTTTTAATAAAGCACATGAATCATGGAGACCAGCAGCAATCAAAAGCACCATACAGTGGAGATGGCTGAGCCACACAACCTCACAACCCAACCAGCCTAGTTGTAAATCTGACCATGTGTTGCCTTAAAAAGAAACCGCACCCCTTGCAGAGGGCTGCCACTCATCTCGTGGTGGGGAACACTGGTTGTGCAACAGCTCTATCTACTAACACAGGATTCACATGGTCTGTGGCAAGCAATGTCCACAGCCAAAGCAGTTTCCAGCATTACTCCATTCTTAAATATGAGATACAAACTGCTAGAGTGCTCCTTCTCTGAGCAGTGAACTGTTGAGACGTTTGCAACAGAAATGATTTTTAAAGGAGCCCAGACTACCTCCCTCAGAAATTGCCTCATTCTGTAAAGTGCTTACTTGGAGTACCTGGAAGACAAAAGCTGTGTGTAAGATCATACCTACACATTCAGTGAGCACTGACCCCTCCACTCCTCGAGCTGCTTTCCCCTTCCAGAACTGGAGGTATAGCAGCATACTGGTTCTTTTGCAAGTCTCAATGATCATTGGACTGATTTTAGGATTTCCAGTCTCAAAGCAATCGCTAAATCATAGAGATGTGGATTTCTAGCATCCACAAAGTAATAGCAAAAAACCTCCTGCTCTAAGAGCATGTTTCTTGTGAACAGTCATTTTTTGTATCCAATACAGCAAGATCCCCTAAACACCTGTGGGAACCTTATTAGCAGCAGTGGTCAGTACAAAGTAGTGCTATAAAGGTCACCACATACAGCTGCTGCCCCATCTCTTCTGATCTATGAAGAACTATTCATCCTTCCCACAACGCTTTCTGCCAGAGCCTGAATAAACACTTCTTCCAAAGATCAACAGCTCTCCAGGACATGATAAGCTGAGAAAGAAGGATCTCAACATGTGAAAAGTACACTTCTGCAAAGGGACTGTTAAGAAGCAAATTCCATCAGTCCAGGTGATTTCCTCCTTTGGTCCAAAGCAAACAGGCAGATGATGACATAAAGCTTTTTGAGTGCTACACTAGGGATATAGCCCAATGGGATGTATGCCAGGGAGAATGCACCATTCTCTGGTCACTACTCCAGCAGCACGGCACGGAACCGTAGCAGCCCACAGTCCAGCGTGGGTGGCACGGGCACAGCACACAAGCACTGCCACATGTGCTGTCACTTATTCCATCACTAACACGCAGAGAACAGGCCTTGGCTGCTCTCAGGTAAACAGGAAAGAGTGCAGAAGGACTTACCCAAAGGTCAAGAGCAACACTTAAGCCCTTCAGCATTAAGCAAGAGATGTCCTTCCTTCCCACGGGTACTGTCACAGATCCTTCCCAACAGCAGCTTCATATGGCTCTCCTAGGCAAGGTACAAACCTCGAGTACCTCTGCTACCTCTAATACCCACAGCTGTGTTCCCCTCTACACATCTCAGCCCCAAGCTTTCCTTTAGTAGCCTTCAAGGACAGAGTTTTGGCTTGGTGATGTGCAAGCATCCCTGCCAGTGTCCCTACTCCTCAGTGTGCTCCCCATGGTAATGTAACTACTCAGCCACTACTGACACCTCTGTGAGGCCACCTCAGGTCATGCTTAACATTTACTAGGAGCTACCCAGGGGGCAGAATGAAGCCATTGCTTTGATCTGACAATCAGGTAGTCTTGTGAGTGGAGTATAAAGTCAAAGAAGCTTTCTAGTTGCACCACAGATAATCCAAGATATAGAGGGGAAAGTGAAGGAGAAATGAAAATGCCGTGTGCTCTCTTAGTGAAGCTGAGCCTACAAACACCAATACAAGGGTAGCAGACTATGAACTAACTTCAAATTTGTCAGTCTTCTATTAAAAAACAACTCCTTTTACAAGGCAGTAATGCCTTGTAAAGGCAGTAGTGCCCAAAAGAAAGGTGGAAAACTTTGAGAAAGAGAACTAACTGGCTCTGAAGGGACTATACTGTTAGCTTCAATGCGTGCCATGGGACAAGTGCCATATGGTTCAGTCTACAAAAACAAAGGTCACATCCATCATTACTCAGCATCATTATTCCACAACTATACACACTAAGCAATGACCCATTACACGTTACCTCAACATGCCAGTAAGCAGGTCAATGCAGCCTGTACAGAAACTAGCACAAAAGGTTTCTCTTGCCTTTAGATCTCACCATTAAGACCTTTCATATGCAAATATCACTATCCAAGCATTTATTGTATTGATTGATATCACTGACACTTGCATACAAAAATTGTTTTATCCGCACAACTGTGTAACTCTCCAAAAAAAAACCCATTCTACCAATATCTGGCAGTCTAGGTAAAAATGCTGAGGACCAAGACATGAAACATCAAGTATACTTGTTGATCACTACTTCTTCATGGACCAAGATACTTCAGCAATAGGTATACTACGGCTAAGTATATTTCTTCAAAGAATTTCGCCTCATGACACACCCTAATTTTAAACATTTGACCTTTACAGAGGTGCTGCCAGCCATGTTCACTAGTACTTTATTGGACTTAAAGCAGGCAGAGGTGGGGAGACAAAGCAAAGTTCAAATTTTACAACATGACAGTAGACTATCAATCCCCAAAGAATTTTCTGACAAATTCATATGAAACATGTTACTAAGAAATATTTTAGTATCTTCTGCCTACAGTTGCACATTTGTACAGCTAGATGACAATATTTTATATTTACTAAAGGCATCTTTAAATATTTTCTGTAGTCTGAAAGCATTTGAGTAACATTAATTTACTCATGACCTGCCAGGTCTGAATGGTTGCCATAATTTTGCTTCTGGAGAAACAGCAACACAGAACCTGGCAGACCCCACTTGCAGTACACCAAGTCTTTGTAGGACTCTGATACCTTCCCCAGAAACAGAGTGGCCCCCTATGCCCACCTTAGACCTTTGCTATTTAATGCTGTAATTTTCCAAACTATACAGGATATGTGTCAGGGTAACACCTGGAGGGCTTCTATTAGTAGCATACATGGTTGCATTCCTTGAAATCCCTATTCGTAATTGTATATTCTTGATTTTTTTCCTTCTCAGAAGTTTAAGGACATGGGATACCTTCCATTTTTTTCTCCTCTTTGTTTTTTGGGTTTTTTTTTTTTTAAGGAAAGTCTCTTGCATACTAAAGGCAAAAGTAATAAATCAAACAATATATACAAGCAACCAAAACCTCGTTTTATCAGATGTGTAATTTCAGGGAGAAAGGGGCCCAGCAATCTAACAAAAAAATTGTTTTTCCTCAATATCAAATATAACACCCTATCAAACTTTACTGACCTCTGCAGATATTACAGGCCTGCTCATTGTGTTTAAAAAACGATTTCCTATGCTGTATAGGTGTAACAGATACTGTGCCTAGCTCAGAAGGTATTAGCAGAAGAATCAGTTACCAGTGATAGGATTCTTCTTTCATGTTGAACTTGCCAAGTTTTTATTAAAGCTGGACTACAGGAATTAAGTGTGCAAACAGTGATCTGAAAAGCAGCTGAAAGCACACATTCTTTGCCAGTTTAATTAACTCTGGAATTTCAAAATGCAGAGCTGCTACAAAATAATGTTTTGGTTACAAATATGGTGAGAAACAAAATATGCCTCCTGACATAGTGCTGCCCAAGTCATGTTCTGCCTGATCTTTTCCTATTTGTTTACTTCAGTATTTATTACTCTCCAGCATGGATGAAAACGCATTGTATTTGCATAGAGCTGATTATCTAAAACAGTATTTGCTGTCATTTCAGTAGCTGCCAATTGGAAAAACTCACCTTTACTTACTCATTTCAATCTATTTATTGTCATCGATATCCACAACGTTTTGAGTATTAAGAAGCCCCCTCCAAGCACTCAAGACAAAGATTAAGTATGTCATAAAAGCAGTTCCCACTCCCCACATTCACCCAGGAGGGTATCGCTGTGAGCAAGCAGGCAGCAGGCACAGCTCTGGGTGGTTTCACAACGAGCTTCTGCACCCTGGGCTGAAGGCACCATCCTGCCTGCTCTGATTCAGATCCACTGCCACAATTACACAGCAGGGGAAGAAGCCCTGGACATCCCTTGGGTGCTGCTCCAGAGCTGGGGAGCACCCACCTGGGACCCCTCCATTCAGCAGCAGCAAAAGTTGTGGATGCCCCTCCCCTGGGAAAGTTCAGGACCAGGCTGGATGGGGCTGGGAACAACCTGGTGTAGTGGAAAGCATCCCTGCCCATAGCAGCATGGCTGCAACTGTGTGGTCTTTAAGAAGATCCCTTCCAACTCAAATCACTCTGTGGTATATGGATGGCCAACCCACCAGCTGGCTCCTGTGAAAGCACTCTCCCAGCACAGCTGAAGGGCAGGACCCACCATGGGCTGTGGAAGTAGCCTGCCCTCAAGCCTCCCCAGCTGGTCTCCTTTGAATTGTGACCCCGTTGCTCTCTCTGAGGCTCTCTTGCTTTCCAGACTCCCCAGTTTTGCTCAGGCTCTGTAGTGACAACGAAAATGCTGTGATCAAGCAAGTACAGACAAGGACTGTCCACCAACATGTTTCACCCCTAATCAAGCCCATGAAGTGAATAACCACACAGAGAGGAGTGATACAGAATTTTCCCATTTCATCACATTGGAGCCGGGAAAAACCTGGCCCCGTGCCTTTGACATCCAAGCCTGGGCCTGGCACTAGCTCAGCCACCCTGGACAACA
The DNA here is from genome assembly GCA_013399225.1 of Rhipidura dahli. NCBI lineage: Eukaryota > Metazoa > Chordata > Aves > Passeriformes > Rhipiduridae > Rhipidura > Rhipidura dahli. The sequence continues at coordinate 203,354 of VXAC01007451.1, read as the reverse complement.
TCAGTCACCTCCTGGGGAAGCTGGGGGCTACACAGCAATGAGACACAGGCACCTCTACTTGTTTCTGTAAGCTGTTTTGTACATGTTTGTTGCTGGGTTGTTTTCACAGTTGTAAGAGTGTCTCAAGGAAAGTATCATGATGCAGAAATATTACCTCAGTGGTTCTCTGTGAAGGGACAAGTTCCCCCTTCACACACTCTTTTTTTCCTCACAGCAGCCCTGTCCACCCAAAAGCATTCTCAGGGCCTTCACCACACCCTGAATGACCACCCTTTCCTTTCTAATACCACTGGGACCAGTGCACTAAGGCAGAGGACAGGACATCCAGCAGCATCGTGCTGCCACATCAGATCCATCCATGACAGCCCAATCCCTTGATAAGAGAAGTTCAAGGCTCCTTACCCTGCAGAACTCATCCCCACCTCATGCAGTAACAACCTCTTAACAGTACTAGTATATTCTGATTTTCCAAACAGAGGTCCAGAAAAGCTTCCAGGTACCTAATGATTCTGGGAGTAACTGTCCTGGATATTAAGTCCTGTCATGGATTGCAGAGCTAAAGGAATGCTTAGTCTAGAAAACTGCTAGTGGCAAGAATCTCTATGAAAATAAATACAAGGAAGGGGAGGCAGTTACTCATAGCAGATGCTAATTTAAGTCATTAGCTCTAAAAATAACTTCACATTTCCTTGTGAAATATCAAGGGAGCTGCTTCAAATTAACTAGAGGACTTGAGTTCAAAGTGACAAGTAGCCCTGGGAAAGGGGAAGGTTGACGAGATCCAGGAAGAAAAAGCAGTAATAATAGCAGAAGACAAAAGGTTGAATTTGGAGACTAGATGCCATATAAGGCAGCAGGTAGGTGAGTTGCAACATACCAAGAGAAAATCAAACCTTGACTCACTGAAGTTTGCTGAGATTGTAGAGCTAATCTAACATCTCCGCAAATGAAACCTGCTCTCCCTTCCTTCTCTCCAGTGTGAGCTGCACCCCATCCTCTTCTTCCTGGCTGCACAGATTCTCCTCTGACCCCTTGATCAGACCAGTCAGCTCACCAAACCACAGAAAACTAGCTCAGCAAAAGGGCTAAGAAGTCCCTGCCAGCATAGCAAGCTGACTCATCTGACTGAGGGCCATCTCTTGTGACTGCAAGATGGGGGCAGCAGGAGCGTGTGGAGCAGGTCAGTCCTCCCTGGCAGCAGGAAGACACTTGCCACCTTAAATATCTGAACAGAGAACCATTGCAGGAGAAAGAGGAAGAAAGAGCAAAGGAGGCAATGTTTGCTACACCAAATGGAACAGCATAGTGAAGAGGAAGAAAGGCTGATTTTTATAACAATGCCCCTGGGGCAAAACCACTGGCAGCCATTGAGAGGGAAACTGTGTGGATTCAAGGCCCAGAGCATAATTTAATAGTAGATTACTGACTGAAATACACTGCTTTACTCCATTACAAAGATTCTATGCTTTGTCTTCACACAAGGGCTTCACAGCTTGCACTACTAATTTCAACAGAAATTCAGAGCAAACTGATCCAAATACAGTCTATAACTAAAAACATCATCAACAACCACAGACCAGAAGCAAGACACTACCAGTGGTGCCAATAACAATAACACAAGTATAATAGGCATCTTTGAAATAGTCTGATCAGACAGAATTTAAATAATGCTTTTACATACAATAATTGCAGCACTTGAAGCTACTTCAAAAGCACAAGGATACTGTACCTTGTTTCCCTGCTCAGTAGTTATGAAAATGTTGTTGAATATTTGTTTTGAGAATGAAGCACACATAGCACAGTACATTTGCGTAAAGGTGACCAAATCCCCATGCACTTTCAAATCAGTGTTTCTTCATGGGCTGTTGCTTCCAGAGATGAGTACTGCTGACCAATAGGAACTGAAGCAAGAGCAGAGCCCATCTTATCTTATTGCTCTGCCTGCACTTACTATTGTAACACCGAGATGGTATCAGCCATTAAACCAGTAAGAGCCCAGGTGATTTTCTGCCATCTTAGCAGCCTGAGCCGCTCCATTAGTGCCAAGAAGGGAGCACAGCCACACAGCCAGGAGCAAAATACCTTCCCCAGTTAGTCACATAAGCCTGACTCAGCTTCTCACAAAACTACAGCCTCTATCCCTACTTTTGCTGAAAATGGACACCATAGCCAGTTTCAGGATGTTGTCTTGATTATTTAAGTCTTTCTTTGAATCAGGCTTTTCATACTGGGCATTAGTTTCTCATACTGAGTGCTATGATAGTCCAAAATTCAGTTAATCCAAGTAATTCAAGATGTTGAATTAAAAACTGTGATACTTAAGGACACAACAGTCCTGAACATCTGCATTTAAAGGGCAGAAATGAAATAAGTGTGCTTTTCTTTACCTACCTTTTTGCTTCTTCTAAGTGACACAGATACTCATAAGCAATATTCTGACGCCTCCTCTCATCCATTTCCTCTGCAGAAAGCCTTTCATCATCCACAATAGCTGCAAACAGAAATGCATATCAAGTTACACACGAGTCTGGGTGATTTTTACAGCAATTTTACTTAGAACCTGAGAGAATTACTGAAGAAGGGAAATTAAAATAGCTATCACTTCTTATTAAAAGAGGCTTTTTATAGTGTGGCACACAAAGATAGCTAGGTCACCAAGAGTATCCTGTTCTCTCTACAGTGAATACCTCAAGTTTCACTTCTTCAAAACCAAGCATGTATTGCTCTGAGGCCATTGCCTGGTTTGGGGGCAGGATGGAGCACTCAAACATGGGGGGCTGAGGCTGGGAGTCAGCAGAACTTCAGCTTACACATCCTCAGAGGAGTTTGAGGACTCCCATGAGGAAGCTCAAGGCAAGAAGTGGGTGGAGGAGCCCCATGCTAAGCAGAACCTCAGTAACAGAAACAAAGCACACTGCAAAGGTATCTCAAGGACAACGTGGGAATTGGTTGCAACTCCAGGAACCCATGAGACTGCAACATGCTGAGCTGCCTCCCACTGATGGAGGTGATGAGGGCTGTAATCAAATGAACCATCTGTGGTTTCTCCTACTTGCTGCTGCAACCTCATCACCTCCCATAAAAACATGCTCCCAGTCTATTAAGGGTGTCTGTGCACATCTCCAGCTGCAAATGACTCCAAATATTTACAGCTACTAGCTAGTGACTGGTCTTTCTCTACTTGTAGACTAGAGAGGGGGCCTCTGTGACCAGCTCTCCAATTCTTCCAAATGTTTCTAGCAGTGAGTTTGAAGGAGCATACTGTAGTGTTGACTTCTAGATGAACTTCAGCCACAGCAGGTGAGACTTCTGGAAACAGCCTTCAGCATAAATCAGTTATCAAGATAACGCCTTGTTTGTGCTAGGCTGCAAATCATCATGAAGGTATCTTCCAACCTCTTTGATTCTGTGAAAAGATGGGGTCCTCCATTCCATCATGTTTCTCAGTCATGTACTCACATCACCTCTCATGTCATAGCTGGCAACCCAGTGGCTGCATCAGTGAACCAGAGCAAGGGGCAGCCCTTGCTAAAGAGACCTGTTTCTGGGAAAATTGGCTCCCTGATCTGAGCCACTGCACACTTGCAGACACAATGGTGCAGGCACAAGGGAGGGGGCGGAAATGCAGGGCTGGGCCAGCCACTTTCTGTGGCAGTCCACAAGCTGGTTAGCTGAGAACATCATGACACATCCTTCTAAAAAAACACAGCCCCTGCTCCTCCTGAAATGCACTGTGACATGCATTCTTAGTTCCACTCCCACACAGACTCACGCATGCCACGAGCAAGTTCTCAGCTTTTCCCTGACAATTGTTTCAAGTAGAGGATAAACACTTTCTGGCCATGGATACAGGCAACTCAAGTAAAAGGCACTTAAAACCAGCAGGACTCTGCAAGTACTTGAATACCTTGAAACCTGCACCTCAAAAAAAGAAAAAAAAAGTCAGAAAAATTATCCCACATGCATTTACTGAAGACACAGAAGAAACTACACTACTCAGCCACATTTTGGATTGATGCTACCAAACATTTGTTAAATTTCTTGTATAGCTGCTTAAAGCTTGGTAGTTTCAGTTTTAATGACCACATGGGAGTTGATGTGTCTCATCTTCCTTTGCTTTTAAGATTCCTCTTCCTAATTACCCAGATGTTTCATACATCAATCAAACAAATACATGTCTTGCTCAGAGTTTCTTTCAAGTCCCGTAGCTCCAACAAGCATGACTCACTCTAAAATGAGCTCCCAGATACTGTAATGAGGATATCACTTCCCATGAACCAAAACATTAGTTTGGAGGCAAACATGGGATACAGATGGTAAAACACTGTGCCTGGCAAACTGGCCATGGAGGCTGCTCTAGTACTGCTCTTGCCCTCACCACCATCAGCACAGCCAGGACAGACTGCTCCCACTCCATACTCCCTGACATAGCTCCTCTTCTGCAGAGGGCTCCTGACTTCCCAGATTGAAGGAGAAGTACTGACAAGCCACCACACTAAAATGTAATCTATCATTTTGTTGTTTGCAACACTGAGAACTGGGGCCACTTTTCAAAAGCTCTCCCAGCTATGAGCGCTCGTAAATGGAGACAAGTGCTGTCAGAACAGCCCAGCCGGCTGTCCTAGCTGGCTATGGTCCTGTCACCTAGGGTGGGACAGCCAATAGCAGGCCAAGCTTTCACCCCCCATGACAATTCCCATGCCCTGTTCCTCTTAACTTGTCTTTACTCCTGCCCTCCAAAGACAGCTCAAGACAGCCATAAGCAAAGCAGCAAAAAAGGCAGCTTGTCTGAAGGTAGGGGAAGGAAAACCACATGACCCATTTGATAAGTATCAGTCTAGGAATTAACCTGAATAACACTAATGCTTTACAGTCTAGTCCTGGATCTGCACATCCATGGGTACCTCCCATCCCCAACAAAGGCATCCCAGATCAAGCAGATTGGGCCAGCCTCAGATCCCCCATTAAAATTATTTGCGAGGATTGATTCAGAGAGTGGATGAAGGCACCAATAGATATTGTAATAGTTGTTCTGCTTAGACACTGCAACAATGAGAGGAAAGGGCAAGATTCAAGAGCAAGTAGACATTGCGAAGTGGAAAACCCAGCTCCTGTCTAGAGGAGATATCAGCAGTTCCTAAGTTGTAAATCAGACTTTTTCCCTGCCAGGGCCAAAACAGCTCAAGTTTTTCCAGGCTGAATATCTGAGCACTGAAAATAAAGAGCACAGGGAATGCCAACACCTACAGTGCTAATCCTGGGAGGAGTCTCTTATAACACCAGCTTCCAATAAGTCTGATTACTCGCTTGCCCTCCAGCATACTCCCTCCAGTTGACTTCAAAGCAACTGTGCTATCACATCAAGAGTGGTTGCAGACACAATTTTGGAAACAGAAATGACAACCTGCAGGATAAAGGTGGCCTCAGGACTGAGGTGCACAGGCAATTACTTCGAAGACTTGGCTTCTTAAAGTCTAGTCTATAATAATATATTTTGGCAAGGGCTTCAGTCTTTGACTAGAGCCCTGTGTACATCTTTCTTCAAACGTCCTGAGAGCATCCACCGAGCCAGCCAAACCAAGTTCAACACACAAACAAGTTTGATTTGGAGACACAAATCTCAGTCTTTCTGCTTAACAGAACAAGTATTAGTCAGAAGACTAGGGAGATTGATGAAAGAATAAACCTATTTCTGCCATATCAGTAACTTTTTGATAATGCTCAGCTCACGAAGGAAGAGAGTACTGCACTAAAGGGTGTTATGTGGCAGAGTAATCAGGACTGGGCTTCACCTGAGGACCTCTACCAAGCAGGATCCTGACACAAAATGTTCCAGCTGAAAAGATCCAAATGCCATAGAACAAAGCACACTCTACATCTAAGCTATACAGAGGGGAAAAAATGCATCTAAACAACACCTTATGATTAAATTCATCAATTACATGACTTAATTTCAAATTGAGAGGAAAAATCTAAAATATTCTCTCAAAGAAGGAATGTTAAGAGTGCATCTGGACAACCAGCAAGAACTAATAAAAATCTTAGCTTTAGAGCTCTCCATTTCAATTCATTTCAGATGTTGTCATCCTGATAGCCAACAGTCAGTAGGCACAAAACATGTGCTAAGACACCAAGTTTACTCATAGACATTTCTTCATGAGAAAAACAGTAGAGTGTGTATGAAACACATGGAACAGTGAGCAGTACTAAAGCTTAAACTGCCACACATGAGAGAGACTGATTCTGGTACTCTGCATGGTGCACCAACATCCTAATTCTTCCCACAATTGATTCAACAGAAATAAAGTAACATTCTCCAAGTAGCTTCCTACAAATGTATATTATACATATTTAGCACAAAAATAAGTGTTTACCACGGAGTTTTCCTAAACTGAGAGACTTGGTCATCTTCCATCAACTGACACATTGCACTCACTCACATGCACCCTCCTCATTCTAAAATTGTCCTGTGTGGGCAGTATCTAGGACTAATTGATGTTTGGGGTCTGGTTATGAATTGCAAAAACTTTCTGACGTGCCCTGATCCAAAATAGCCACTCCAGTTGTTGGCAAATACTTGGAGCTATGTCATTTGTTGACCGCAGAGCTGACAACTCAACCCAAGGTGTTCCAGGTACCTACAGCCAACATGGTGCCTGCAGGATTTACTAAGACTGACTCAGCATTAGCAGACAACATGAAAATATTTTGAATTTCTGGATTTGAGTAAGTTTTCAGAAATAGAGCCACCACTTCTGAAGATGTAATATTATTACTGAAACTAGCAATCAGCCCAGGTGCACAAGGAGCCACTGGAGACATGAACTTACTAACAGAATCTGGAAAGAGAATCAAAACTTCAGGTTCACATAGATGTGGTCACTTCACACAAGAATTTTAAAAACAAGTACTGTCTCTGTAAATGTCATCCAGTTCAGAGTTCAGCCTCATGCTACATCCACAACAAGAATTTTGGAGGTCCCAAGCTCACAAGAATAGTTTACATTGGTACTGAGTTTACTGGAAATCTAATCACTGTTTCAGTGTCTCACCACCCTTAAAGTAAAGAATTGCTTCCTAATGTCTAATCTAAGTCTATCCTCTTTCAGTTTGCAGCCATTCCCCCTTGTCCTATCACTACATACCCTTACAAAAAGTGCCTCTCCATCTTCCTTGTAGGCCACAATAAGGTCTCCTGGATCCTTCTCTTCTCCAGGCAGAACAATCCCAACTTGCTCAGCCTTTCCTCACAGGACAGATGTTTCAGCCTTCTGATCATTTTTGTGGCCTCCTCCTCTGGACCTGTTTTAACAGATCCACATCCTTCTTATGCTTGGGGCCCCAGAGCTGGATGCAGCACTCCAGATGGGCTGCTATGTGGCTGGAGTAGGGTGGGTGTAATCACCTCCCTTGGCCTGCTGTCACAGTAGTTCATGCTTGAGTAACAATTAACTACGAGAAGTTTCACAGGTCTACTTTGCAACAGTTTGCAAATTAGTCCATGGATTCGTGGATTGTACTTTTAAATTATGCTATGCTTAAATTTCTGTAATATGTAACAAAAGAACAAGGAAAAATAACATTTGTTACAACTTCTGAATACAAATTTATGGAATACTTCATGAGGCATAATCCTTAAATTATTCAGGTGCAACCATTTACGGAAGTGTTTTTGTTATCCTGAAAAACTGAGGCAGAAAAAAAAACCCTGCAAAACCTACAAAAGCACTTAAGGCTTCCTGGTCATTAATTTTCTCTCAGACATATGACTATCTGCAACAGTTCAAGAACAGCACGTGGCTGCTTCTAGCAGGCAGACCCTTTAATAAGGCATTTGCCACAGACATACCAAAGGACGTCTTACACTGAAGAAGGCAAAGAAAGAAACAGAGGCTTTTATTTCCCAGGGCCAATCCCCCTCAATTTCCTGCCACCAGGGACTTTTTCCCATGCAAAGAGAGATGTGAGCAATAAGGAGGAGAGCTCTTTTGGCACCACAACAGGGAAGCTCAATGAACAACACATAACAGATGACGGAGAGAATAAAATCCTGTTACGGTGATAGAACAGAATTTGTAAAGTCAGGGTTGGGGGGAAGGGGAGGAGAAAGAAAGAGATACAGGAGAAAATACTGTAAAATGCTGGGATGAGAGTTTTTCACCAGAATGCTTGAATTAAACATTAGCTAAACCACATTTGGCAGTCTCAGCTGTCTGCTGTCCGAGCCACACAGCAAGCAAGGTAAAGCAAGTGTTTCAGTCCACTGGCAAGAAGTTCTGCATGTGTATGTCCCCCTCACACCTTCCTGCCTCCTCCTCCCAAGCTCATATCCCCTACCCAGTGTTAGTACACTCAAAAGTACTTAAGAGACCCATGCTACAACAAAAACAAAAGCCAGGAAGTCTTTCCTGCACAAAAACTTCTGATTGACAGTTTGCTGGCCATAGCCAGTTCAGTGATAGCCAAGCCCAGTACAACAGGCTCTAGGCAGCATCCCATTTATGTCTCCCTGTACTGTGAGGTCCTTAAGCATTTGTCATCACAATTCAGTGCTGTAGTTTCAAGATGTAGCTAGTTGCATTTTAGATGGTTACAGTGACTTAAAACTTTATGGTCACTGTGACTTAAAACACAGTGACTTAAAACACAGTGACTTAAAATAACTTACGCTATTTGAGAACATATAACTATTTTGTCTTGGTTTGAAAGAGGCCAATAAATTTATGGTTTATGCCATCTTTTTATTCCTAGTAAAACTCACACTCTCAGGTACTCTGCACCGCAGGAGCGCCTGCCTTGGGCAGTTCAACTCCATGGTTGCTCCTAGTTTGGCAGTTCATGTGCTGTCACCAGCCAAACCCTGTGCCTGGAGCAGGTTGAGCTGGCAATGCTCTGAGGCACGCTCACTGCTCCCTGAGCTGTCCTCATTGCAACAGGACAGGAGCCCAGAGCACTGGAAGGAAGCTGCCAAATACAGGCAAAAGATACATGTACAGATATCAGAACAACACTTCTCAAAGCTACGAGCAGATGGAGTTCCCCACCCCCAAGCCTCCAGTCCCAATATCAACTTGCAGGTATCTAATGTAACAGTTTATTAAATATGCAGAAGAAACTATGTCAACTATAACTATGTGAACAGAGATAGTTCAATAGGCTACAAAGAAAAAATGGCTTGACAGCACCAAGCACCAATTACAGGTGTTCTGTTAAGGAATATTTTTATCTACAGGTCTATTGTTATGCTGGAAGTTATTTGTCTTTGGATGAAAAATTTAAGGCTCTGATGAAAACAGCTTTCTATAGACGCCTTCTGTCAAAAAATACAATTGCAAGCAACTAGCATGTGCCTCACAGTAATAAAACCAGATGGCCTGAACCTTTTTCTGTGTCTTCAGTTAAGGGCATTCAGTCCATTCCCTGAACATTTGCTCCAAGAAAGGGCTCTAGACAAAGGCAGACACTGCAAGCACAAAAAACCCTACCACAGTTGTGAACTTGGAGGCCAGATTCACATGAGACAGTAGATTAATACACTTAATTAAAGTACAAGGGCCTCCAATATGCCATTTTTCAAATATTCCCAGCATTGAACTACTCTCTCCCTCCTTTAAAAAATGGCTGTATCTCTCCTAATCTAGTTATTTCATTGTCAAAGCATGCAGGCTCATATTTTCAAACAAAAATACAAACGCATCTTCCGGCCAGCAGATAGATATTATCCGCTCTCACAAATTGTGTGACACACAGGATCTCCAGGGCCACTGCTCTGGTCTAGGTCTCACTGCCAGACACTGCGCAAACAGGGAAAGCAAACACACACCATTAGCATGGGAGTGTTGACAACAGACACGCAGTAAAAAACATCCTGATGTAAAATTAAAAATGTTTGCTAAACCAGTCTTTCCCCTGAGCTTTCTCATAGAGCCTCATTCCTGTGCATTTACTTTCCCAAGTCCTCCTTCTCCTCCTCCGTGACTTTTGATAAAGGTCTTATTTCAGTCTTATGTGTCTGCCACCACAAGGCCAGCCACATCCATTTACAGATACTGAGCACTATTGCAATACATGGACCTTGGGACTATCATACAAGGGGACAGTGATGCAACAGCACCCACATTCCATGCTCCTGGAGCCAAGTGTCAAAACCACTCCATTTCAGCCAGACACTGTAGGGCTCCTCAGACATGCCTCAAGATACTTTAATCTCCACAAAGAACAGAAAATGTCTCATTTAACCACAGACACAAGATGGCTTTGGCATTGACCAAGTGACTACATGCACTGCCAGAAAGTTTAATATTCAATCTTCTACTTATAGGTATACACATCCTGCACTCTGCTTTTAAAGCTCAAGCTTTCTAAGGTACCATCAAGCGAGACTTTAGCAGAGGTAAACATTAAAAGACACTAAGTAGTTCTGAAATTACCTTATTCTAGGATGATACTACAACATGGACATCTCTGTTGTAATAGGGTCCCTTAACCCTTTGCAGAAAAATAACATGTTTCATTTTATCTTAACTTCATTATAATTGTTCAGTATGTTTGGAAGAACAAGGAGACAAAAAAAATGGGGTTGAAGCAGATGAAAGCCCAGACATTTTCAATTAGCTGCAAGTGTTGCCATCTTTGACTACATGCATGGAATGCAATGTATCAGTGTATTGCTCAACCACTTCCACCAGCATTTAACTGCAGGTCTCACTGTCTCCAGCAATACTTGCTGTAATTGCTTAATAAAATTGTAACTGTCTTTGCATACTTTGCTAGCTGGTCAGTTCAAGGCACAAAGGTTTTCCCAAGATTCAGGTGCTCTAAAAACACTGTTAAAACTCTAGCTCCTTTCTATGACCTTAAACTTTTAGGTCAATTTAAACAACTGACCTTAACACTCTTCACTCACTTTTTTTTTTAAACACTCTTTACTCATACTCACTATTTACTAACAAACCCTCAGTCTAGGTTCCCAAAAAAGTCACAAGTCTACGGAAGCACTCAGACTAATGGACCTCGAAGAAGAAGTGAACACCAATTACAAGCTATTTCTTTCACTTACAGGCCATACTGCTTAGTCCATGTTCTTAGTCCAAACACATTAGCACGGCCAAGCTTCAAGGCAGCTTTCAGAAGGTTACACTGGTATCTCCTCTGGTTGGAAGATTTGTTTAGTTTCCATATGTTTACAGCAGGAATGACATTTTTCATGTGGGTTTAAAAAAAAAAAAAAAGGCTCAAGGCATACAAAATAATATTGCACATTCGAACAAGCTTTCCTTCTCCAGAGATCAGTTAATGAGAAAACAAATAATAAAGTGGCAAGGATTCCTTTGCCACCTTTATCCATTCACTATTTTCCCAAATAAAGAACTTGTCATTTGAATTCCATGTATTTGGACACAGTTACCTTTTGCTCTGTTCATGTCACTGGAATTACTTCAACCTGTTTGCTTTTTATTAGTAATATACTTCAATAATCCTAAATAAAAGAGCCGTAGTTTTACCATATGGATTCCATTTCCTTACATTTTACCTACTGTGACCTCAATTCAACTCACCACGAGCAGACTGTAAATGAAATAATGAGAAGGACAGTTTAATCTTGCCAGGCTAGTAAAATGCACTATGCAACTATGAAAGACAGAAAAATGCTAGTGTCTATAGCGTGCCTTGGTATCAACCCTGTAATTAGATTTAGTCAGAAGACAAATGCAAGTCTTTTGCCTACAAATGCCATCAAATTTATTTCTAGTATTAGGCAGTTTATATTTAATTTTCCTCTGAAAAGAATCACAGGTGTATCAATAAGTCAAATGTATACACACACACCTACATAAAAGGACAAGTAACTCATGGGCAGTAAAACACTGATGCTCATGCAAAGAAAAGGAAAAAATGAATCCAAAAGGCATTCATCCCCGTGCAAGTAGCTGGAATCAAAAGCCACAAGTTAACAGGAAAGGTGACGGGGCCTGCAGCCTTGTGCAGAACCCCAAAGGCAACTTCCATTCTGTGTAATCACACCACACCTCTGCCTGGGGCCACAACCCCACCCATCAACAGTGGTGTCAGGATAGAAAGCCATTGCAGAAGTGGAGTGGAAGAACAGGAAAGTGGGGCTGGAGACCATCACTATGTAGGGCAGGGCACAGACAGAACTCATTACAGTGGCAGAGTGAAATCCAGACTCAGGCTTGTCTGCCCATCATGTGTTCACACACGTTGTTACCCACACCTCTGTGGCACTCTTCTCAGCTATCTGCGTAGCAAAACCTCTGACCTGGCAACAGTAAGACTGCCCTAATTGTGTTGTTTAAGACATCTCAGCCAACACACAGGACCAGAGAAAAGCACAAGGCTTACTGTGGCAAAGAGGGACACCCAGGATTGAGGAAGGTAGGCATGTTTGACAAGAATTACTGATGCTTCACCACAGGCAAACTCCTTGAAGTCCACAATCAAGAGCATAACACAAAGGTTTTCTGCTTCTTTTGATACTCTTTGGTAGAAATTCAGAAGACTGATAGCCATTTAAACAGTAGCCAGTTAAGATAATGCCCTGCAAATGCTGCACAGGCATTTTTGGCTAAGTCAGGATCTTGGTCGATTTCTGTTTCAGTCTTGAAAATGCAAGAAAACTAACCCGCATTAAAACTTGAGGCCAGAATAGTGATTCATAAATACATTTGTAGCAAACCTCTACTACCCAGGGGCTGATTAGGAAAGGCCTACACTTGAATGCAATAAAAGAGGAAGACAAGAACAGTGACAGGGGAAGTGAAAGAGAGGGTAATGGATGAGCAACTCAGACCTCCTGAAAGAAGTTTGGGAGGAAAGAGTTACCAGATGGATTCAATACTCAGATCATTGGAGAGCTGAAACCAAAAAGCTTCCTATCACCACACTCCAACAGTAACCAACTGAAAGAAATGTGGTAAGGTGTAGCTTAAAGAAGAGAAAAGAAGGATGACAAGCAGGAATTCTGGAATAAAAGAGAATCTGAGGGGAAATCTGTGTCTAGGTCACTAAATAACTCAGACTGTAGAGCTGTAGGAGTCTTGGTCTGAACCAAGAAACTCCAGAGGACTGAAGCACCTGTCTAGGAAAAGCCACAAGCAAGAGCACCACTTAACCACTGAGTAAATTGGAAATCACCATGAGAAAGACTGCAGTGTGGAAACCCTCAGCCTTGACATCTGGTCTTTATTCTTCCTTTGACAATTCATCATCTTCTGCTTCTTTCACAGCCAGTCTGTTGCAGAGTACTTCTACCAAGGTCTGAATAAGCCATCTGCTTCACTTTTTCCACATTCTGAAAGGAGCTCCAGAAAACACCTGAAATGTTACAGCACATTTTTCCTTCAAGATACAAATACAAGCACATAAATATGCCATGAGGTTTGCAGCTTTAAACTGCAAGAACATATCTACCTCTGCCTGCCTGGGTTTTTATTCCTCAATAATTATTACAATCACAATATCTTCAAAGTTTGTAATTCAGATCCTTTGATTTATAGGCACAATGGCTTTTTTTTTTTTTTTTTTAGTCTTAGAGGGGAGAAAAAACCTTAAGCACTAGGGATAGATAGATAGAACTGAAAATTTAGCTTGCACCTACAGACCCAGAGGATGAGATTGAACACTTTTAATACAAAAATGGCTTCAAATTAAAATAACAAAAATGTTGTATGTTGCACAGATATGATAAGTTTAGGTGATGAGCAGGACCCTTGGGCACCCAGAGGCAGAGACAGAACAGAGCCCTGGCAGTTCCTGTCCTCCCTCCAGCATTCCTGGCTCCCCTGGGAAGGCAGCTGAGCTGCTTGTTGAACAAGTCCCAAAACTGCTGTGCACTCAGTAGCTGTTTCTGCAGCTGATATGGCCCAGCACAGGCAGGAACAACAAAATAAAGGGTGGAGGCACAACATCAGTCTCACAAGCCAGAATCTCACTCTGAAACCTCTCGGCTTGGTTGACTCTGCTGGTCCACACAAAGGCAGAAAGCACAGTGGATGGAGAGGCACCATCTTTGCTCCTGCTTCATGGGTGAGATGGTAAATCCTTGCAGGAAGAAGGCAAACGCAGCGTACCTGTGCAGGTACCCAGCTCAGAGCAGCACCAGACCAGCAGTGACCTCAGTTACCACTTGAGGCCTGCTTGGCTGCCTTCACTACACAATAAGCAAGTGTTTGCAAAAGTACTGGAGCTGGTACTGCTGGTTCCAGGGTAACCTCCTCCCAGCACTCCCTGGTAGGTTGCTTCAGGAGCACACTGGACAGGCAGGCAGGCATTGCTTGCAGGGCACTCACCCACAGGGATTCTGGACAATGCTGACCCTTAATTCTCATTTTCATACATACCCAGTAATATGAATTAATTTCTCCTTCATCATCAGGACTTAGAACCGTACGAGAGAATAAAATCACAAAATGTTTGAGCCTTGAATAAGAGACCTTTGAGCAAGGTTTGAAAAGAGCAGACAAATCCTGACCTTTTAAGTAAGTACATCCAGTACATATTTACTGAAACTCAAAACTGCTCTGACAATGACACATCTACCATTGCATATATCACTGGAAAATCATCAGAGTGAGCTAGATGTTCCTCCTAACTTATCAATAAACCAAGTACTTTCCTTTCCAGGACAAGTCTTTGACAGCTGTGCTCAAAAGATAAATTTTTACCCAAACCATACACTCACAAGTTTCTAAGTATAAGTATTTGTTCCACTAAATTTCCTCCAATCTGAAGGAAACTTTGTCAACAGCATCCTAATTAACTTAATTTTTCAGGTTATTTGCTTATGTCTACCCTATAACTCAAAGTAATTTCTGGGTTAATGGAGCAAGCACTGACCTCAGGACAGCCTCCGTGTTACATTTTCTCTAATGAGAATATCACAGTGACAATGCTAAATATCACTTGTGTATAAAATATCAGGAGCTTATCAGAAACATTATGTAAACACCCCAAAAGAAGTATTTTTGCTTGAAACAGCAATATTAAGACCACCAAAATAAAGGAAACTTAGCTAGCATTCGATCACTGTTATGGCAACAGCAGTACAAACAATATACACATATAAGTTACGTGTTTGCAATTTTTGAAGTCTCTCTCCAAAAAAGAAATTTGCATGCATAAGAACTGGGCACAGAATTTTATAATCTTTTGTATAGCTGCATTTTGTTTCCTTTCTTGAAGCACTACTTCACAAAAATCAAGACTTTTGCTCAGCTTGTAACAGTTCTTCCTCCAAGTTTTGCCCTGGTTTCCAACTCACACTGTGTGATCAGCTTCCTTATAATGAGGTATTTACAGCTGCAGGAGGGAGTGGAGCAGTGTGAAATTACAGCTACTCCATCAGCAGTATCTTGCCCAGTGAGTTTCAACCATTCCTATTCTGTGTGGTAACTGTGTCTGTGGAGAGTCACTGCCACAACAAGTCTTGTTCATCAGAAGCATCCCTCCTCTTCCTGGTCTCCACACTAAAAGCCGTGAAGCATGAGCACACATGAAATACCTTCTACCTAATTTGTAACAGTTTTCATGCAAATAGTCAACTCTCAAGGAAGTCTATACCTTTTAACTTGAGGAAATGATGTTTAAAAAACTTGATTGCATACAAATTTTCATCTGAAATGTGCCCAAGAAACTAGTGGAGAAAACTTCTGATACTGCTATAGGAATCCACATTTCTTAACTGCTCATTTCTTTGTCTTTTTGGGGAGTCCAGATAGGCCTGTCAGTGGGCAGCATTTGCAGCCTGGACAGAAGCAGCCTACCAGTCAGCACCTTCCTGACAGAGTTCCAGGAAGAAGAATACAGATTAACATTACCGATGAAATCCACCTGTTTTTATCAGAAACTTCTGCAAACATTTATGAAGCTACTTAATTTTGTGTAAGTGTGGCAACAAGAAACCAAACCCTCCCCCCACCAAAAAAAAAAAAAAGAGGAAACTACTGAGTGTTATTGCCATGGTTCAGCATTATATGAAACACCAGCCTTTGTTTTGCCTGTTTCTAACCACAGTACTAAGAAATTTGATTCATTTTGTTCTAGGACAGCTCATATCTGTGTCATTTTCAGCAAAACCATGTGGTCTTACTTCTCATTTTCTGTGTGTAGATATAAGCTGGAGCACAAGGGGCTGGCTTTATAAGTAGTAAAAAAGCTGTGTATTTTCTGGGTTATTCTAACCCATTTGTTAAACATCACTACCACTGTCACAGGTTATATAAATTAGCAGGCAGTCACATCCAGTCCTTGAAGGTAATCTGTCTATCCACCTTCAGTAATCAGCTGCCATGAAGGCTTGAATGCCAAGTCAAGCCAGGTTCATCTCCCAGCCTCCACTAAATCACAGTGAAGAAATCTGTGCTCCACTGTGGCCAGAAAAGCAGTATTCAAAACAACTTCTCAGCTCAGATGTAGTGAAATCACGTTTACTGTGTGCCTGGTTGTAAAACAGCTGACCATTTTTCCTTGGTCAAAGCCCTGTCCCAGATTTCTCTACACATAATCCCTTCTCTACCCAGCACTCCTTCATGTTCCTTTTCAGTTACATCACAAAATACCCATGCTGATATTTCAATGATTATTTATTCTACTATACTGTATTGGGAACATACAGAATTTTAGAACTGTTTACCACTGAACAGAGACCATCCAGTCAGTTATAGCTTGGGTAAATCAGCTGGTCTCGAAAAAACTAAAAATCCTAGAAATAAGCAGCACATACCACAAGTTACATCTTATCCTTACAGCTCTGAGGCCCTGCAAGTCAAGAGCAATTTTATCAGATACAAAAAAGGGTTGAAAAAGCATCTTGAATCTCACTTTCTGCAAAAAAAAAAAAAAACATTTATTTTTCTTTCTTGTTTGAATAGTCTAAAATTGAGACAGTTTCTTCAAATTTTCTTACCACTGTAGCAT
Source organism: Rhipidura dahli (assembly GCA_013399225.1). Taxonomy (NCBI): domain Eukaryota; kingdom Metazoa; phylum Chordata; class Aves; order Passeriformes; family Rhipiduridae; genus Rhipidura; species Rhipidura dahli. Next base: position 186,419 of record VXAC01007451.1, on the reverse strand, counting down.
TGCCTGACAAATACTGCCGTGCCTATACTGACAAGGATTTGTGAAACTAAAGCGAGAAAGAAAAGATTACCTCAAAAATATTTCTGCACTTCAAAACTGCCAGGGCAACAGAGAGCTGAAAGCAGCCCTAGCCCTGTCAGGCAGACAGGGCACAAGGGTGTCAGCAGCACCACAGCAGAGGCAGCTGAGGACGCCAGGGCAAAGCACGTGACGCTCCTTCCTGTGTGCCCCAGTCCACCCTTGAGTTCTACCTGCACGTTTTCCTGCCTCACCACAGGCACACTTTCCAGACTCTGTGTGCAGCAGTAGCACAACTTGACCTGCCATTCTTGCAGGTGCTTGTGCTCATCCCTACTCCAGCTACTGCATCATGCTGGCGTACCTGCCTGCGGGCTCATGCTGCAAACCAGACTGGGGACCTAATCCAGCCAAAAATAATTCCACAGGAGGAGTCAAGGTCACTTCTTCCACCAGCAGAGTTGACTGAAAGCACACTCAAACCCACAGTTTCAGGGTGCAGCTGCAGAGCAATTTTAGCACCTCTAAATTCTGGCTGCAAGAGTCCCACCTGGCCAAAAAGTCCCCCTGTCTCAGCCAGCAGGCAAAGCTGTGACACCTGCAGCCATCCCCTGCAGAGACCAGAGGTGACTGCAAATCCAGCAATGCAAATCAGTTCTAAGAGATTAGCTTCCTGACAGATTGGGTATCCATGCTGGCAAGAGATGAAGTTGTCTTCAGCAGCATGACAGAGCAGCTGAAGACAAGCTCAGGCTGCTGAAACCTCACCAGCTGCATCAAAGCGGGAGGTGGGATCCCAAAGCAAAATAATACCAATTAAAAACAGCATCTTCTTGAAGAAGTTTATTCTAGACACAGAATCATGTTCTCAACAAATCTGTGTCCTTGATTAGTTCAAGTTTTTTTTGCCTTGTTTCAAATCACTTCAGAGTGGCCCCAGTACTCATCCATGCTTCCTCAAAACACCTTTGAAACAACCCCCTTAAAATATAAGTGAAACATTTACTGGCCTATAGTTGGATCCTACAACCCTGTGGAAAAGCAGTTACCCTAATGAAACTCACTTTGTACAGAGTTTGGGCATTTCCCATTCCAGCTGCCCCTGGATTAATCTTTGCTCTCCTCCCAGAAGAGGAAGCTCCAATCCCACAAATATAACCCATTTACAGAGCAGCTTTATAAATCAAGCACAAATGCAGGAGGTTACTCTTCATTACAGGAGGAACAGACAGTAGAGGATTGATAGCCAGCATGACTACAAATTCCTCTTCACACTTTGAAGCGTGGCAGGAGCAGGTTTAAACACCTTGCTAGATGCACTTTCAAAGAAGCAGGTCAGAGTCCACGAGAGAGGACTGGCAGAGACCACATCCTTCATCACTCACTTCAGCAGAAGCCACAAACGGCTTAGTCTGATACATGCAGGCCCAGATAAGCACCTGAGATGAGGACAGTAGTTTTTAACAACTTTGGAGCCTGGCTGTCAGACAGGGCAGGACCACACCTGGAGGCAGAAAGTCTTTATGGGCTGGCAGCAGTTCACCAGCATCAGTTGAGTCAGAGCTCTGAAGTGCTCCTTGAATCTGCTTCCTGAAGAATTTATAGCTGGACGACCTCAACTTGGGCAATAAGTGATAACAAGGAACTGACATAATTCCTCTGGGTAAGTATTTCTAGCAAGTGCATATTCCTTTGAACGAAACAATAATTTAACACTGAAATCTGCCACCAGCACAGGTTCATGTGCTTACACATTTGAAAAGGTATTTCGAAGCTAAATGTTTCACTGTGCAGAGCTTATAGGAACAGCATCTGGTTCAGCAGCCCATTCTCTCTGTCTCCCACCACCTCACCAAGACCATTGGCCACCAGAGAAAACACTGCAGGCACTGCCTGCCCCACCAGCCCTTCACCACCATGGACCAGAGCACTCTTGTCCTGTGGCACAGCAACTGGCAAAACTCAACTGGAGTAGTGCCAGGGCAACATGTGGGTCTCCAGTACAGCCCTACCCCTGTGTCAGATGCTCAGCAGCCCCCTTCTCCTCCCAGCAGTGAAAACAAAGCAGTATGTGTTCAGCAAACCTCTTCAAAGCCCAGCTGGCACCAGTCTGAAGGGGACATTGCTGTTTTCTGAAGGTGAACTCAAGTGCCAAGGTGCAGGAAGTGCTGACCCATGAATGAGTTGTGCAGGACACAGTGCTAGTCCCAGTCTTATCAAGGATCAGCAAATGAGGGGCATACAGCAGGCATCCCTCCTCAGGATGGGGGGCTCCTGGCCCCTGCCCCCCCTCCAGTCATGGTCCCCAGGCCAGGGTTGGGCACAACTCCTCCCCTGTCCAGTACCTGTACTCTCATTCCACAACATGCAGTAGTTCAAGGATACCGGTTCCAAAAAAACAACGAAACAGCCTGAACAAGTGAAGCAAACACGGCAGGTTAATAATTTCCTGCAAGGAGCAAGCACAGGAGAGCACACTTGCTTATCATCACACTGAAATATGACCCACCAGTCCTGCCTGTCACCAACAGGCTTTTTTTTTTCCTGCCTTGCCATGTAGGGTTATTCCTAGTAAAACATAGTCAGCTTGAATCAGCAACAGTATCAAGCAAACTTCCAGCTAGAAAAATTATGTAACTGAAACCCCACTTAACAGAAGAGGCAAGCTGAAAATCTGCTTCCCTGCCTCAAGTATCAGACTTGATGGAGCACACTCACATGTGCTATAAATCCTGTTTCCAGTGCAGTATTAATATTTCCTGTTTCAGCAGCATTCAAGTAGCTTTAAGCATGCTGTAACATAGCTCTGTCCTTTCTTTACCAGCAGACCTCATGGGAGATGAACCTGCTTTGTACAGAAAGCACACAGAGAACCACTCCTACCAAGTGAATTATGTGCACTTGGTTAAACAAAGCAGTTAAAACTTTTTGAGTTCTCATTCAGCAGTTTAATTATTAGCAACCTACAAAAGAGTGGAAGAGATAAACAGTGTATTTGGTTGCCAAATAACACCCATCAATAAAAAAGGAAAAAAGTGTTCTCATAAGTCACAAGCACTACAAGAAAGCATACACCCAAAAGAATATATATGCATAGGATACAACAAAGCCTTTTTTTTTTTTTTTTTTAAGTTTAAAAAAAAACTTTTAAAAAAGGCAAAATCCCATCTGTTTTCACTTAGGAAAATCCTATAGAACTTTTACCAAAAGACTTTCCCCCTTTTTAGATTGAAAATCAGCCATTTGTTTCACTGCCCTTAGTAGACATGCAGACAAATCTATAGTTTTTTATGTTACAACCTTTTTTAAAAGCCACTGGTTTGCAAACTTTCACATCCTGCTGAGCAAAGCTAGGTGTAGTTTCATAGAGAGGCGTAGGCTGTGTTTCACTTCAGGTTTGCCCTGCCTGTCTCCACAGGCAGAGTAGCACTGCCTCATGAAGCTTCATGCTGCTTACATGTCTCATCTCCAAATTCCTAGTGCCAAACAGTAGCAATTCTGGGAGCCAGCACCAGAAGTATGAGCAATGCCCTCATTGCTGGATACCGAAGTCAGTCTTCCCCTGCATTAACCCATCATCCATGCCCACTGGAACTAGCTTTTTGGGCACAGCAGCAGAGGTGAAGACTCATCTGTGTCTCCAACAGAAGCATCTGCTGATGCTGGAGCACCTCAATGTTTCTTCTACTCAGTAGACAGGTACTCGGGGCATATATTAATTCAGCTACTCTGAGCATGGAAATGTCTAACACCCTTTTCAAATCCAGACACTCATGGCATCACTCTCTGTAGTTTCATTACATTCCCAGAAGTGCAGTGAAGCCATTTAGACAGTTCACAAAAACTTAAACATTTGTTTCTGCACACAGTTTTCAGGGAAAACTAGCTATAAAGGAACTAAGTGACAGGAAATAAGCATTCTCAGAAATACATCATTGTCTGATATGCTATCTTCACATGTTCAAAAATTCATGTTTAATCTGTGAGGCACATCTGAGATTTATACTTTTTTCAGCTTCATAATCCACCACAGCACCAAGCATTTGTGTTGTAAAAATGGCTCATACCTCTAGTTGTAACGTAAGTCCCAATTCTCAGCAGCTCTGTGAACCTCTGCTTCTGATTGTGCTGGGATTGAGAAATAAACCAGGCAACAGCTGTAGCCAGACTGGAAACCACTATGTAAATTCAGTTGCAGTGTGCCGGTTAACATGGTTTCGGCTGTATAAGCTGCTTCCTCGTAAGTTTATGTTCTCACTTGTGCTGGTCCTGGAGAGAAGTATCTGTCCGAAGGGCTCAGTGGAGCACCAACAGAAACCTCTTCTGCATCTCTTTTAAGCTATCAACAGCAGGCAGAGTTAGAGGCACCTTTCAACAAGTGGTCCAGGAAGCCACAAAACTTCAGCCCTAATAGACTAAGGGAAGGCTCTATGATTTTGCTCCGAGCTCTGATTCTCCCATGAATCATGCTCATCCTGAACTAGCACCCACCCAGAAAGGGACTACCTTTTTTGATTTCATTCACCTATTTCCTGACTTTAAATATGGCAATGATCAACACTAAGATTTTTTTTCTAGATATTCTTCTTGTTACTATATCATCAAAGCTTGTAATGTAGAACTGCTTTTAAATTAAGGATATATCTTCCCGGTTATTCACTTTGTGCTACCAGGTTTTATGCTCAGGGAGAGTTCTTTTCCCCACTTGCATCCATCAGTCTATAAAATGCAGTCAAAAATTGTGTATGTCTTCTTCTCCAGTTAGCAAAATGAAATGCTATTGACAATCATTCACTGATTTATACAGTATGTTGCAGAAAATTATGATAGTAAAATGCTAGCATTCTTCAGAGCAATACACAAACTCTGCTAGGAGCTTGAAGCCAAAGTCAAAAGTCCAAGTCAAGTTAAATGTTTAAAACAGTCCTAGGTCACTAAAGCAAGGAGTCTTAGAAATCTGATAGCCTAACTTGGACAACTTATTAACTGTTTAGGAAATCCAGCATAGATGTGGTGTTCTCAACAAAGAGAACTGTTTGCCAGCAATCCAAAGTGCAGTTTTAGTTATGTAGAAAACCTTCAACTTATGATGGGCTTTCACAGGAGCTCAGATAACACTAGTGTAGGCTTTCTAGTCAGGGAGCCTTTTCTTTTTTTTGTTTTTTCAAGGTGCTGGGTCTCATCACTTCTCAAAATGGCAGCCAAATGTAGTACAGACAAAGCACATGTACTTCTCTAGACACAGGCTAAAAAAACCAAACATGCACCTCTACTTGTCACTACAGACAAGGCTATGGCTTGTTCTTTGAAGTATGGAGTTTTTTGGTTGGGTTTTTTTTAATATTGCCATCAACCTTGCACATTTAAGAAGCCTTTGCTTAATCCCTTGAAAGGAATGTAATTTTAAATGTCCCTGCAGCAAAATTTGCACCCCAAAAAGAAGTGGATGAAGTGTGGTACAAGAGCCACAGCCTCTCACTCAGGGAAGGACAGAGTAACTACTGGATCCTGAGCAAGCAGATGTTATGGGTCAGAGGAGAGGCGCCAGTAGAAAGGACAAGTGTACTCTCACCCACTCCTGTACCTGGGGCAGGGAGACCTAACACCAGGAGTGGCTACGGCACAGAACATGAAATTCTCCATGGTAACCAGAACAAAATGCTCTCAACCACCATAGCAAAGCATAAGCACTGAGTGGATAGACCATCTCTTCAAAACTATATTTAGCATCCTCAACATGGTCATTCTTTCCCATAATAACCAAGGCTTATGATCCTTAAAACACTCTGAGCAGCTCTGGCAATAAGGTAAATCATCCTCAGCAACCAGGGCAGGAACAAGGCTCAAAGGATGAGCCCTTTGCTTTAAGTCAAAGCTTCACCTTTGGCTATATCAGAAGTCATGACAAACTGACTTCTAGCTGTCCAGACCCACATATTCTGAGCCAGGCCAGATCTGCACAGGAAAGTCCCCGATGCTGGAGCCTGCATGGGCATAAAACAAACATTTTTCTGCATCACAGGCAAGTGGACACTGACCAAACTGAGGCTTGAGCAAGATGCAGCGCGCCTGGACACTGCCCACGTACACGTGCAATGGCACAAGAAGCTGGGAGGACTGGCTTCGCAAGCAAAATATTCACCTTTGCTAAGATAGCAGCATGGGCACTCAGAACATGCCTGTAGCAACCAGTGAACACACACCTTCACAAGGATCTCATCCACCTACCGGTGAAAAATGAAACCTACAGGCAGGTTCCAAAAACTGCCCCAACAGAGGGCATCAATAGTGGGAACCAGTCACCAATAAGTGGAAATGCGCAGAGGAGCATGGCATTCTCCAAGCAGAAGGTCTTACTGCCAAGCACCACTTTTTCTACCTGCCCTAGGTGGAATCAAGGTGGCCCCTAACACCGTTAAGGAGTTCTGTGTTTCTTTCTGAAAGTACGTTTCAGAACCGGTGTTAAACAAAGCTACGATAAGAACTGGGAAGATGCTCATTAGACCACAGGATGCCAGGGTTGTTGAGAACTTTGCAAATCATTTGTGTGTTCCCATTTTGCAATGCCTGAAGTATCAGAGGCATTTCTTGTAGGAATGGCACAGCCATGGGCTTGCGTTTCTCTGCCCCACAGGAGCCTGGAAAAGCACAGGCGGGCGCAGGATTCCAGCACGGCACAGCACGGGCGGGAGAGCCCTGCAGCAGGAAGAAATAAGGTGCTTCAGGGGTTTTTCTTAAATATACGTTTTGGAAGGACACCTCCTCTGAAAAGAGATGCCTGGTACCTGCACAGTCTCTCCCCTCATCCCCATTACTTAAGAGTTACAAAGTTCTAAGACAAAGTTATAAAACTAGAAAGCAAAGGTTTAATTTTATAATCAGAAATTCCGAAGTGATAATCCAAAGGTTGCAAAGTTACAACCTGAAACTACAGTCATAACTCACGTTATGAAGTTACAACCCAAACTCATACCTGTAACACCAAGTTATAACGCTAAAACCCGAAGCTCTAATCTAAAACTCCCGAGCTGCAGTGCGGAATTACAGCTCTAATCCATTCAGAAAGTTACAGAACAAAAAGCAGCCCCGTGAAAACCTGTTCAAAACCCAGCCGCAGCCGGCTGCGAGCTAACCTAAAAGGAGCCGGAGCGCTGCGCACTGCCGCAGAGTCGGCTGGGCGGGTTTTATTTTCCCTTCTACTCGTTCTTTCAGTGTGTTAAACCCTGAAAGCAGGCAAGGGAGTGGAACAAACAAAAAAGAANCACACAAAAAACCCAAACAAAACCGAAACACAGAAAAACCACAAAAACAAACAAAAAAATCCCGAACCCCCAAAGAAACAAAGAAAAAAAGCTTAACAACCTCCCCCCAAAAAAACCAAAAAACACTAAGGCAGAAAAGCAACAAGTCAGAAAGCAGAAAAAGAAACAAAACAAACCCAACCAAACAAAAAAAAGACCCAATCCCAAGCCCCAAATCAAAGCAAAAAAAAAAAATCAATCAAACAAAACAACAACAANGTGTGTTAAACCCTGAAAGCAGGCAAGGGAGTGGAACAAACAAAAAAGAAATCACTACGAAAAGGCCCCGAAACGCCCCCCGGGAGCCCACTCACAGCCGTAGCGGGGCCGCTGCAGGGACGCCAGCTCCTCATGGTGCATCCTGCCGCCGCCGGGAAGGACGGCGCCGGCCCCCGCCCGCCCTTCTTATGTGCGGCCCGGGCCCCGCTGATTTGCTGCGCCCGCGGCCGCGACCGCCCCGCGCGGGGCCGGGGCCACCCGGG
>VXAC01007451.1:0-178532 GCA_013399225.1 Rhipidura dahli | reverse complement strand
AAAAAAAAACAAAACAGAAAATCAAAAAATAAAGCATAAAGAAACAAAATCCACCCCTCAAAACCTAGCAAAACAAGAAAAATAAAAACAAAAAGCAGCAAAACAAACAACAAAGACAAAACAAACCCCCTATAAAAAGGGGGTTTCTATTCCAAAAAAAGGAATAGAAGAGTGCAAAAAAAAATCCTAAACCCAAAAATCAAAAAGAAGACACCCTTCTCTCCCAAATGCAGAAAAAAAAACCCCAAACTAGCAATCAATACAAACCCTCTGATAAAAAGCAAAACAAACCACCCCAAACCACCAAACAATTTAAATAAACCATATTCTACTGTGTAGAAGGCCAAAGAACCTCCCCTATGATTTTTTGGCAACGGGGATTGTAAAGACAGGTGAAGAACCAAGTCCTAGACTCCCTCCTGTAGTTTATGCTCTTTTGAAAAATTCTCACTCCCCACAAGCAGTGTTTTTGCCAGGCTGCAAAACTACCACCATGATCTGCAGGGAACCTTTGGAGTTGGGTGTACCTGAGTGGACCTGTCCATGCTGATGCCCCTTTCTAAGGGGTTTTGTGAGGGAGCTAGGCACATTCCTCCATTTAAGACTTCTCTGAAGGGTGTCCCTGTCAGAGAGGGTTTGATTTTGGACAGCTGTGCAGCAAATTCATGAATCAATGATTCATGTTTTTTTGCCATGGGCTCCCAGGTCAGCTATTAAATGCACCTGACGATGGTCAGAGGCAGAGGTTTCTCAAATGGAGGTCTGTTATAGGGCAGGATCATATCTTCTTGACAGTCTCAAAGCCCCTAATGTGAAGTTTTCTGAAAGACAGGATGAAACAGTCTCTGTGCACAGCCACAGCCACAGCCTGCCCGTGGGACACAATGCACCTGAGCATGCTTGTATTTTAATGACAGGTAGCAGGTGACTCTTAATGTGTATTTGCAGGTTGTCTGGAAGATTGCAGTCATTTGTGTTTCAAAATAAAACAGTGCTGTATCTAGAGAGTCTTCTCTGTGATTTTCCACAGGTTTGACAGTGTCTGTAGCTTGTTTGAGAAGACTTTGTTTTGCTCATTCCCTTTTTGCTCATCTCTGGCTGTTCTGGGCACAGCTCACTGAGGTGGGGAAAGACACTCCTGAGAAGACTTAAGACATAGATTTCTCAGGAAGAAAAGACTGAGGGGTTACAGGAGAAAAATGACACCCAAGAGCAAACTCTGTTATTTTTCTTGAGGTCCTTTTGATCTCCTCTGTTCTCTTTTCCTCCATCCCTAGAGATCAGGGAGGATGACTTACAGCAGAAGTGTGTGATGCAAGCAGCAGCAGAGCTGAAGTCTGCACTTGGCTTTCTGAATGCTTTCTTGAGTTTTAAAAAAACACCCATTTACTTGCTTCTTCTCTTATAAAAGGAAGTAGATGATCAAACCAAACATGGAAAAGAATAAATTTACTTCCACAATTTAAAGAGTTTATTGAAGACATTGCATTTGCTTTAAATTACCATTTCTACAACCTTTTACACTGTTACAAAGCCTAAGTCAAGAATGTATTGTGGAACAGTATTTTATTCTTTTAATAATATTTTCCAGATATTATCCATCTATTTTATCCTTTAATCAAAATAAGATACTTCAAAGTTTTCTTAAAAATATATCTTCTGATTAAAATCAAGGGACCTTTTCCCCCTGAAAAGTTTCTTTTTGACACAACTGCATCATGTTTCAAATGACAACACTTTTCTCCGAGGTGTGTTTGGCCTGCTCTGCAGGTTGTGTAGATGTGGAGTGACACAGTGACAGAGGGGTCTCTCTCCTGAAGAAACAATCTGCTAAAGCCCCAGAAGGTCTCTGTGTGATACTGCCAGTCTCTGGTGAGTTTTCTTATTCCCTTACTTGCTGGAAAGACAAGGGTGTGTGCAGATATGGTGTCACACACACGTACATCAACACCTCTGCTGAGAAAATGTTCGTCTCTGTCTCTCAGTTTCTGTACCTGCAATGTGTCCCCTCCCTTCTCCTCCTCATGGGTCTCCTTGCTCTAGGTTGGCACCAGCATTTTTGTCACTGTGTGGGGACTCAGCTAGTTGTCCCAGATTGAAAAATAACTTTTTTCTCTTAGTAGGGTTATTTCTTAGGCCAGCAGTTTGTTTGTTGCTTTCACGTAGCTGTCTCTCGAATGCAAGTGCCAGTTTAGAGCAGGGGGCAGACCAGGCTAAGAAATGAAAGGCCAGGGTAGGAAGAAGTGAGAATGTTTTTTTGGCAGCAGTAATCTTTGTAATGCTTGCAGAACAACAGGCATGACAGAAACCAACTGCTCTCAGTGGGAACTGAGACAGGTAAAAGAATATTGGAGTAACAAGCAGCAGCCACATAGGTCTGCTCATGACATTCATTAGGTTTGTTAATCCCTGTTTTCTGAATTTAAAGGCAAATTCCATCAGCTGTTCATGGTATGAAGGTTTAAACACCGCTGGCAGAAACCAGGCAGAGAAGTTGCAGCCTGCCCCTGTAGACAGCTGGGTGCTCTGTGTTGGGTGGGGGAGCAGCCCCTCGGCACCTCCCTCCTCTCCTTCCCCTTCCAAAGTCCTACTGCAGCTGTGACTGGCTGGAAAGGTTCCCTGCAAGACAGGCTGCTCATTCTCCCACTTTCTTGTGAAAACCTGAGTGCAGTGAAAGATGTAAAGCCATTCACAGATTTTAGGCAGCCTACACTGGAGCTGACACTATGGACACTGTACTATTTTTTTTATGAGCATACGCAAACATTCCACTTCTATATGTTACAAAGAAGCATGCACTAAAGAAATCAGTGTAGTCAGCTATCTAGAGTAAATGTTTGAATGTGAACATTTCCTGTTCATACTCTGGGTCCTTTAATGGAGCTTAAGATCAATGTCCTCGCCTTATAATCAAGGACACCGTACTGTGGGTAACAAGTTCCTCACTGCATTCATACTAACAATCCAGCTCTAACTTCCACACCTGCCTGTAAGGGACACTGTGCCCCAGTAGAGACAGAATGAGAGAGCCAGCTAGGAATGAACAGTCTGTATTTAAATACAACAACTCTGTGTTCAGAGGTAGAACTGGACTGCTCCAGATCTAAGAGGGAAATAAGTTGAAAGAAGGGAGGGATGAAAATGTAGCCTTCCTACATATCATTGCCTGTACTTGGATCAAAAATCTGCAGAGGCCTCTGCAACTTCATGTTTCCTGACAGTCCTGTTGTGTACAGAGGGATTTTATATGGTGGAGGATATTGATATTTGAAATTCTTGGATGGCTTATGTAGCAATGACGCAGGTTATTAGAGACACTAGGCTTTTTGTTGGAATCAGAGGCTTTAATGTCACTTTTTCTGTGACAATACCTGAATTTATTGTTAAATCATATGCCTTGGCTGGCTGCATTTATCCTACAGAAAGGAAAACTGCATTTATTAATTTAAAAGATGTTTTGATTAGTGGCTTTGGTTTTTATTGGTTGGTTTGGTTTCTGCTTTTCCCTATTAGTTATTGCAAAGAAAGTCCACATCCTTTTCATTTTTGCAGGAGAAAAAGCCTGGGCAGGAGAGATCGCCCTGGTAAATGGGAGTGGGGAGCTGCTCCTTGGGCGGGTCAGCCTGAATCTCTGCTGCACAATACGGAAGAAGATTAGCTCCAGGCAGGCTCCCAGTTACCGCAAGGACCTTTTCAATTGTTTCCTTCTTACAGCTAATTAAAGGCTGACAAGCTTAAACTGGACGTGCCACACGGGTACTTGTGCAGACCCAACAGCAGTGTGTCATAACCAAAAACCTCTTGTTGCCTTTTGCGCTCCCCGTGCTGCCAGAAGGTCTTACCCTGCCTAGTGGAATGGGCTCTCGGTGCCTCAGGGTGGTGGGAGGGCTCCCTCAGCCCTGCTGGATATCGGAGGTGGCCAAAGGGATGGTGACTCACAGGGGCATGGTGGCAGAGCTGGCGTCCCTGCGAGCTGACAGCAATACTAGTGGGAACACCACGTGAACCTAGATTAAAATTTTGCATTAATTGCAGAGAAAAGGCCACAACTTTATGAATGTTTATAAACTCAACCCAAAGGTCAGGAGGCACTCAAGGCTATGTGAGGGAGCACAAAATCAGGAAGTGACTCCAGCATAGCTGCCTGTACGGTCTGCTGTGGGTCTTGTAAGCAGCTGCCTCCACAGGGAAAGGGATCAGCTCTGGGAACTGTGCTGGGCTACTGCCTCCCCCTCAGCACAGTATTCATCTTATGCATTATTTATTATCATGAGGTAAGTAAACAATTAAGTCATCACATAATTGGCCACAGGGATCCTGGAGAAAATACAGACTGTGTCAGTGGGGAGACTGTAAGTGCCCTGCTCAGAAAAAGCAACTGAGAGATATCACTTGCCTCTGTTCCCTTCCTTGTGTGCCTAGAGGGGAAAGGCAATGGTGCAATTCAGCCCTCGCTTCCCTCGTTCTCTTCTCAGCTCTTCCTTTCTGATAAGTGAGTGCCTGTGGTCCCAGCAGAAACTTTAATTAAGAAGGTGTATTAAGCTCAAGCTAGACTGGAGCTATGTCAGTCAACGAATCCTAAAGAAATGTGAGATTTTACAAATTCAAAATGAATGGCAGGTTAAATGCAGATCTGTAACAAAAGAGCTGGAGTGCCTCTCTCTCTCAGGAGCAATGGTTCCGCCCCATTGAGGAAGCGATTTTAAATTCTGAACTGTCCTGTCATGTGGTTGGAGCAACACTAAACACCAAACCTCAATATTTAGAGGTTTAGAGGTTCAGATTTTGTAATGATTGCTAGGGTGAGACAAGGTAGTTGGAAATATGCCAATGGAGCTCTATTTGGCATCAATATAAATAAAAGAAACCAAATTATGTTGTTATTTAATAAAATTGAAAACTCAGTTTTAAAATTAAAAGAAACAGTTTGTGGGATGGAGGAAAAATATATGAGTAATTTTGACGAATCTTGAAGAGAAAAAAAACAGAAGATGTGTATTAAAATGCATGCTAAAGGGTAAAGTGTTACATTAGATGTAAGATGAAAAGGTGCATTTGTTTAGCACTGACACCCGAAAAAGAAAATGGTTAGAGAAATTACTTCAGTGACAGAAATGTCTCTTCTTTCTGCCACTTGCAAATCTCATGTTGCCTGCCTTAAAGCTCCAGCTGCCACAGTAAGAAGGTGCTTAAGCACCCACACTTCAACTGATCTGAGGAAAACAGCCTTTTTAGACCTTGTTTTTTGAGGAAAAGCTAGCAAATACAGTCCTGGAAATATGAATAGCTGTATATCCGCCAACATTTCTGTCAGAAAAAACTTGTGATTTCCAATTTAGTAGTAAATCCAAGGATTTTCATTTCAAACACTGACATACTGGAGAGACCAATAGTGTGATTCTTCTGTGACTCTTCCCAGGCCCCAGACTGAACGTTACAAACTGGAGAAACACTGCTCATGCTGACGTGGTTGTGCTCACAGGTCTGTCTCTAGGGTCACACCATTATCTCAGTCATGGGACTAAGCTGACTTAATGTTCCTCGTTGCTGCCCCAAAAGCTGTGGTTTTCTTTTTCAGAAGCCAGCTCAGCTCCCAAAAAGCTGCTTAAGTGAAAAAGAGGCTGGAGTGATGTGTCCTGTGCTGAAAGTGAGAAGTAGTAGTGGAGTGAAAATACCAGCTTATACCATAGCTTGTTGTGTCTACTTCTAATTGCTTAAGTATTATGCATCCAACATTACTTAAGGTGCATTTTGAAGGTGTACTTTTATATGCCCTTTCCTATCAGGTGAGACTCCCTCTGCTTTCCCCATCTGGGCAAGACTTTGTTAAATCTCATCTGTCAAGGTACCTAAGAAACCAGTTTCTCTGCTTGAACAGGTTTTTTAAAAAAAGGAGTATTTGTTCAAAATGTCTTGGACAAATGCCCTGGTTCCTGCAAAAGTGGCATGAGTTTAGCAAGACAGAGGTGGAAATCTTTCTGCCAGCACCCTGCCAGAAAAGAGCTTTCTCCATTTGCCTGTTGGAATAAATATTTATTCATTTAACAGAGTACTTCGGAGTGGAGTGACCCTCCTTGTCTAGACATAATGAATAACCATAAAAAAGAATTCAGAACTGTTTGAAAGCAGGGAACATCTGTGGCCGGCTGCAGCTCACAGATTCAGGAAAAAAACATTCTTTATTGAGCTGGATGTAGCAAAAGTAAAATCTTGATTGTTTCCTCACGTTATCCACAAGCTATAAGTGGTCTGCCTGTGGCAGTGTTTCTTTTGGGGGGGATTTTTATGGGGTTTGGAGTGGCATTTTTTTGGTTTTGTAACACAGCATCCGTGTGCTTCTTTGTGATTGCATGGTGCTTAGCAATGTTTCCACTCCACTAAGAGTCTATGCATTATTCACTCATTAATGTTTTATTTATTTATTACTCTCGAGGCACAGCATTAGGAGCTTTGCATTTACAGCATACTGAGTGACAGCTAAGGCAACCCCACAACTATTTCTTGCCTGCCAACAGTTGCCCCACAGATAAAGCTCAGGCTGAACTCCCATGGATTTCCAGTAGACTAATTCTGGTCATCTTATTTCCATCACTTTTCCACTGGCACAGCTCCAGCCTTTTGAAAAGCTCCTCATTATTCACATTAGTGTAAAAAAATGAAGAACGTGTCTAAAAGGCTGACAAATTCAGGCTCCAGGAGGCTCGGCCAGGAGACCTAATCCCGGTATCCAGGACCCTTCACAGGGAACACAGTGTCAGCAGCCTCCTCTTATTTAAATCAAAATGGCTTCAGTTTGAATTACACTCCTGGAAACATCGTTGTTGTTTTCCAGCGGGAAAACAGATATTCCTTAGATAACCAGATCCCAAATCAGTTGTATTTGTAGCATTAAAATGAGCATGTGAAAAATAAGCAGTGAAGAATTAATTAGCAGTTTGCGTGGACTGGGGAGCACTGGTATCCTGGTGCTGGCTCCTTGGGTTATGACAGCTCTACTTACAGAGAGCTCCAAAGCTGCCTCCGCTCAAGACTTTTTCCACCAAAACACGTCACAGATGAGCCAATCCCTGGGTAAGGACACTGCTCACCCACATCACAAAGTGTGTGGTGCCTGGGCAAGGAAGGATCTGCCTGCTGCTGAGCAGTGACAGCTGGAACTCTGTGAACTTTACTAATAAGGTCTTTCCTGCGCTTTTCATTAGTTTTTTTTTTTTTTTTCTGCTCCACCTGTAGGTCAGTGTGGCAATTGCACAGTTTCAATGTGGACCAGGTTGTTTTCCATAACCAGTTTACTGACAGTAAAATGTGTTCCCCAGACATGGTCACTGTTAATGCTTTCACGGAGGAAAGATTCCATGTCACTGTGAACGGGTAGTTTTCCTTGGTTTCAATATTCGTGTAACAATAACAATGCAAAGCAACATATTTAATTGCAGATGACTTCTAAAACAGACGTGTGTTCTCACCCATCTGTTTTTCCTTTTGGTTTATGATCAGTCAATAGTTCTGATATGCTTTTGGCATGCAAAGTCCAGAGTTTTACCCTGGGAACTGGGCTCCATTTGACCCTGTATCCCTGTCAATAGTTAGTATTCTATATATCACAAAACACAGTATGGCAGCCCTACCAAAGACACGGAGTTAGAGTTCACATTAACAGTGTAGTACCAATATTACTCTAACTCGAAAGCACACCAACATCTTAGTGTTCCTTTGTTCTGCATCAACATCTTTACTAACAGCTGTGACTGCATTGTTTTTAAATTTAAATTTTAAACACTCAGACTTTAGCTAAAGACTGAAGGGACAAAGTCAAACTTCTCCTACATACTGAGAATTGGGCTGATGGGCAATTACTCTCAAGCAGCCTGAACTTAGTTTTCATATAATTATACTGAACTCTATCAAAACAGTTATTTCTGTAACTGAAATGAGTAGGCGGGATGGGGAAACATATTGATAGACAACAGTTCATAAAGGGTCCAGACCTGTTGGATGGGAAATAAACCTGGGAAGAAAGACCCTAACTGCTATGTAATCCTACATACCAGGTGGAATGCCTTTTATACAGTCTGGTTTTAATACCAATGCTGCAATGCTCATGGTAGGCAGAACTTGGAGTTTGCAAGGGAGTCCTTGGGGAGTGTGTGCAAGGACAGCCAGCCAAAGATAGATGGTGCAGCAAATACAAGTGTTCACTAGTGGCTTCACTTCCAGAACTCTTGAGGAGGTGGATTGCTCTTAGTTTTATCTGATTTCTCATTCCTACTCTCTGTCAAGAGCAGTCTAATTGCAAAGCAAAGGATGTTTCTATTTATAGTCAGGAACACCCTGAAAGTCCTGGGGTCAAGTGGTCCACAGGCTGTGTGGGCACAGAATACAATTAAATGCATTATAAACAAGCCGTTATGAAATTCCCAATTCAAGTCTACTGTAATTATTGGCAAAAAAACCCCAGTTGTTCTGCAATAATTGAACTCTGCATTATCATGAAACCTTTTAAATTAAAGTGCTATTTGCCTGGGGCAGAATAAAGATCAGATCTGTAGCCTAGATTGTATTTGGTCAGAATACAGGTGAATTATCTGGATATCCAAGCAACATTTTAAGGTTTTACAGCGGGCATTTCACACTTCATTCTTGCAGCTAAGGATTCTTAAGTACCTACTTTTTCAGCCCGTAACAGTGTGTTTGAGGGATACTTCGACAGTGTGTCATTCTGTGATTAGAAGTGCCACAGTCTGGCTTTTCTGAAGCACAGTGAAACTTACTCAAGGGCTGATAAGGCTGACACTGGTTTGTCTGTCTATTTTCACAGCTGGAAACAGTGCATGGATTGAATAGTGTAGGCGTTTTCAAATGTAGTCCGGTCAGGCATTTTTTCTTCCTAAGCTATTAACATATATACAACTTTAGTCTGCTATAGTAATGCAAAATCGTTGTCGAAGACCTAGTCAGATCCCCGAGGTTCACTCTGAGAGGCACAAGTAACGTCGTGTGAAATGCATCTGCAGAAAGAGCGCATTAACTTGTATATTGTGAAAGTTTATATATGGTGACACCAGAATATTTACAGAATGATAGGACTTCCAGTTCAGCTTAGTATTTTTAAGAAAGTCTATGAAGAACTTTCAGCCAATATTTCTTATCTCTGTTACAAGGGTAAAATGCTATTTAAAAGTTGCAGAGATGACTAAATTGGATAGGGAGCAGTTTGGGTTAGATACTGATCTCACATAATATATAACCTGTGTAACTTTACAATTGCTATGGATGAAATACAAATCATAGCCTAGCTGGCTTCCTAGTGGAAAGCAAGGCATATGGAGGATTCACATGATCTATTTTAACATTTGTTCTCAGGGACATACCAGGCTGCACACCACAAAATGCCCCCCCAGCCCCACTCCCCACCCCATCCTACCTTTGCATCCTTGGTCTCCATGCACGCATCTCACACAATGTGTAAATTGACACATACAGAGTGCTGTGAATTGAGTGTCACCGTTTTGACAGCATGGCTTTGTCAACCAGGAGTACATGTGTATGTATATATATGTATGCTTCCAAAATTCATTTGGAGGAATGCTATCCTACAAGTGAAGTACCCTTCTTTCTTTGCAGGGTGATGTCCTCCAAGGAAAGATTCCCTGCTACTGAAGGTTTTCTAGAGAGCAGGTGAGGTTTCTGAAAGCTAGCCGTGAAGCATTATCTTCTAATCTTGGCCCATACTCCCTTCTTGGATTGTTGTCATATCTTCTGCATAAAACTGCATAAGGTAAGAGCAGTATTTCTTCCCAAAATGAGACTAGAAGTCAAACCTCCACTCGAGAATGAGAGCAGTGTACCCTTCAAATGCAGGTAGATGCAGGTACATCTAAGGAGATTTAAAACATGAATTAGTATGTCCACTGGTTGTACTTAATAAATACAGAAAGCTATTTTCCATACTGTACCACAAAAAGACCTAGTTGCTGAAGGACAGTCACAAAATCATACATGTCCTTTGTAACTGGGTTTCGCAGACAATAATCTTGCATGAGCTGAAAAATGTTTCAATTCACATGTAGCTTAACTTTTCCGTGTTGATGACACAACTGAAGACTCATGTTTTGTTTAGTCCATCATCTGTTTAAAATAACCTATATTTGGGAATCTGTTTCTGATTTAGCCATGGAAATGTCAGAATATAAATAACTCTGCATTTTTTATTATTTTAAAGCTACCACATTTGATCTGTTGATGCTTTTTGGATGTCCCAAAAGCACAAATGCAATGAACTTAACATTGTTGCAGTTCTGCTTCAAGTTTTGGGGTTTCTGGGTTGGTTTTGGCCGTGTGTGTGGTGGTTTGGGAAATTTTTTTGTTAGTCTGTTTTTGTTTGGTTCTGTTGTTGGTGGTAGGTTTTTTCCTGTGAATACTAAGTTCTTATGGAACCATAGTTTATTGTATAAATTTCCCCTGGCCTTTCAGATTCATAGATCATTATACTTTGCAGCAGTATGTTTTTCACATAGTTGGACTAGACCCTTTGGTTGATAATGTACTCCTACGATGCAGTTATATCCTGAAAAGCCAGGTGTCTATTTTGTGTAGTTAAGTACCATAAAACTATGAATCCCAGATGGTTAACTGCAGAACCTTGCCTCTCACAACCATAGTAACTTTTACTCTATCTTTTTTTTACAGTCATTTAAACTTATTTAACTTTATTGACTTGTTCCATGTTTACTTCTACTACATGTTCAACTTCTATTACAGGCACTAAAGATGAGTTGCATAGAGAATCTTTGTAGCAAACATCTAACTACGGTAAAACAACTGCTTTTTTGTATAGTGGGTAGTGTAGTATCTTGTGAAGAGACAATAAAAGTATTCTGGCTATCATCACACCTGGTATGTATTCATTGCAGAGAACATATCTTTATTTTAATATAGCAGAGCAAAAAATCATCCCCATTTATTAATCTGATGTACACTAAATAACTTTGCATTTGTTACACAGATGATAAATATTTTGCAGATAAATTTATAAACACTTCCACATTTTATAGATTTATACTGTACACAATCATCTCACACAGAGCATGCCCTTTCACAAATATACAGACAGCTTTCCTCAGAGGACTTAATCAAAACACTTGGTCAAACATTTTGGAAGCTGGCAATTTGACACAGAGGAGGATACTGAGAAAATGAGTTCACAATTGTACCAGCTGGACTTGAAATGAAAAATTCAGAACTCCAAAAGAGAGAATTTATCAAGGCACACACATGCAAACACATATATACAATAGTGATGACTGTAACCTGCTTTCCAGGCGCACACAGCAGTAAAGGAAACAAAGAAAGAAAGAAACAGAGAGGTCAGGACCATTGCCAAGATCTTGATGCAGATTAGCAGATCTGAAGTCATATTCCCATGTTCAGACATCAATTCAACTTTAAAGTAGCTTGTTACCCGTATATACAATATGTACATGTTACCTTCATTGAGAAATGAAGATTGTCAGAAATGGTTATGATTTTATTGACAACATATGTCCACTAACATACCTGTGTGTTTGTACACTGAAGACTATTTGAAAAATTGTATGCCCAGTTGGCCCAGAGCAGTTGGAAATTTGAGTAGAAGTTTAGAAGTAGAAACTGGGAACAGAAAATAACCACAAAAAAACTAGGAAAGAATACGTTTTCCTTCTGTTGCTTAGCATTAGATAATACTATCATTTTTTCTAGATCAGTAATCTGACAATGCCAATAAATTGCAGTGAAACAAGTTTTAGGAAAATCAGTAACCTTACAATACCAATAAGTTACAGTGAAGGCCAAGAGCTGTACTTCCTGTACCTCGTCCTTGATACTTGACTTCTGCACATATGTCATTACACTGCAATGGAAACTACCCACTTAAACAGCCATCTAATTTTATACAGTATATTCCTATATATGTTTGATGCCAAATGTGAGATACAATTTGGTTGTCACAGTGTTGTGCAGCTGAAGGTAATACAGCATTTTTGCAAAAGGTTTAACTGGGGTTTTTTAATACAATACCCTATGGAAAATGGTAAAATAAGCTGCCACTTGATTCAGTTGGCTTGCAGCATTGCTATAAAAATGCCTTTAATGTTTCTGAAACATTACATTCATAGGAAAAGCCAGGCTAAAATTACTCATGTTTTAAAAAGGGCTGAAAGAACATATTTCTCTCACAATAGCAATTCCAACATGGCAGTATACATAGTCACAGACTTCATATTTTTGGAAGACAAAACTGGGGTCCTAAAAAATTGCTTCGCTGATTTAAACAGGGATCAGTTTACACACACAAAGCTTCTTTCATGTAACACTTTGTAGGATCCTAAACCACTTGGAGGACAATAAATGCAGGCAGACACAAGCAGCTTCGGACATTTTTTAAATCCTTATACATGAGCTAGCTTTCCTACAGTGCTAATTTCATGCCTGCTCTCAATTTTTTTTTGCAAATGTCAATAAAACCTTTCATTTCATTAGCGAGGCACTAAAGGAATCAGACACAGTATCAGGATGGATTGGTATCAGGAAGAAACAGGAAAGCACTAAAAGGCTTGTCCAAAAGAGATGATTGGAGGTTGTGTTTTTTAAGTAGTTCTTCAAATTTCCTTTTTCTTCCAAACTATTGGTTTTAATCAATTTTTACACATTTCCACACAAAAGGTAGCATTATCTACTGCTACTATAGATCTGAATGACAATTTTCTACTTAAAACTGCCTGTTGGTGATCACAATTAGAAACTATATGCTATGGTTTCACTCACTGAGTATGTTTTCCCCTTGGAAAGATCTCCTCCTTTCCAAAAGAACTATAATGTAAGCCTTGCTATCCTTTCTTAGTCTCCTCTCACAGGTTTGGTATGCAGAGGTATTTAGTTTATCAACTCATAGAAGACATGAGGATAAAAAAAAAAGAATAGCAAGCTGTTGGGTTGTTCGGTTTGTTTGTTTTAATCTTATTATAGAGCTGGCTTTCCTATAGCAAATATACATTCCTTCCTGTGGAAGGAATACGCCCTTTCTTCTGCTTTCTTACTTCTGTAGCATGAATGCAAGTCCCCTACCAGAGGAAGAATACTGCAAAGAGTGAACATCCTGCAAAGAGCAAAGAAGAAATGTAGCAGATGCCAGAGCTTTTGGAAGAGCTCTTTCCACTGTCACTGGTCTGTGGGTATATGCTGTTATTTTCACCCTGGATACGCTTGATTTATAGTATCCATGACTTTATATGGCACTAATTACTGTAGAAGATCTTCAGGGGTGTTAATCATTAATTGAAAAACACCCTGGCAATGGCTCTGTTTCAGGCTGGTCAAAAATTGCTCATAAGAACAGTAGCAAATAATTCTTTAACCACATCACTAGAACAACAGCAGCCATAGATGCAGAAACAATGAAAAACATACAATACAGAAAATCACAGACATTTTCTCATACATTACACAGAAGTTAGCATGTTGATATCCCCATGGACCATTTTGAAGGCCTTTTGGTTGAATAAGACAAAATTCATAGCTTTTAGGAGTTTATGTATCTGAGAGTGCTGTGTCTCCTAGTCACTGGAACACCAGTGCCTTTGCATGATGTGCTGCTTTGCTGTTTGGCACAGTGTGATGGGGCAGGAGGGTGGGTTGGGCAGGCAGGGGAAGGCAACAGCTAAGTCAAAGCTCATTTTTCAGACCATTTTAGGAATCCCCTTCCAATGACTGGAAGCTAACGCAGAGTTGAGATGACTCTTGGCATCCCAACAATTTTGCATGTGAATAAGTGAAGGTTTCTGCACAAGGAGTGGAGCAGGATGTTATTTGTGTTCAAAGCATAATGCACAGTGAAGACAGTAACACACAGAGAAAGAGATGAGAACATGGTTTGTAAATTCAACATCCACCTGTGTTATAGAGAGGTGAGAGTGTACATATGTGTGTATACTCACCCACATGTATCTGCATGTGTTCACTACTAACTGTGTAATATTTCTTTACAATATACAGTATTATATATCTTCAGGCTAGGATTTGAATAAAACATCTGAAAAAATAAAAATAATTGAAGCCTACATCTTGATTTATTCCTCTTCATAGTTTTTCATTTGACTCTATTATTTTTCCCAACCTTCTTCTTTTGAAGGATCACCTTTTAACTGGGTAAGACAGACCTATGTAAGATTCACAAATTATTTTTATCACATAGCCAGTGGGGCATGGGCATACATATGGTCATACAAGGCAGACATTGAGAGGATAGAAGGCATGTCTTATAGATAATACATGCAGAATTGTACAAGATAAATGCTAGCTGACAGCTCTAACTCTTGACAACAAATGAAACTGGAACAACACATATGACACTGGACTCTTGCAGCGTGCTGTGCTTGCAATGAGGTGTGAGTGCTGCCCTTCAGCATTAAGCATCTTCAGCTTGCTTGGTCACAACTTCTGGTGAAAACTGAATGGCAAGTAGTAGATGTCCAAAATTAGAAAGTAGAAAGCTAAGCAAAAAACCAGATCCTTAGGATCCAAGTGAAATGAGCTTAGGTGGCTAGCTGTGCGGAGAGTGCTGAAAGTGCCTGCCAGCTCTTTTTCTCTCTCACTTTCTCTCTCACTTGTGGACTGATGTGTCTGGCTTCAACTCAGATGTGTTGATGGCCAGAGTAGGGGCAAGGTCTCTACAAATCATCTTGGTTATGTGGCATTAAAGTGTATTTTCATGTATACCCTGGGTGGAAAGAACAATACCTTTGTGTCAGGTCATCCTCACCCAAATAATTTTGTTGTTAAGTAATCTCCAATCTTTGGTTTTCGGACTGTGTACTGGTCCGAAGCGAGCAGTATGTTCTAGACCTTTGTCAAAGAGAACAGATTGTTTACCCTAGAAAGCACTGTACTTTTCCCTAAGTGTTTTGGTCCTATTAAATGTAACTTTTGTGTATGCTGCGGGAGGAGACTGCTGAAAATTACTGCTTTGTTCATTTTGAGTTGCACAGGATGTATTCAAAGGCCCAAAACTCCATATTACGAGCCAGCATCTTTGTAGATAATTCAACAAAACATTTAATAAGAAAAGTAAATCAATCAGGCCCATCTTTTTCCTGCTTTTGACATGCTAAGTCACTGCATTAAAAAACAGATCCTAAATGTCGATGAAGCTCTATATAACAATCTTACACACCTAGAGTGGGACTAAATGTTGAAGGATCCTTCCTTTGCAGGAAGAAATAGGAAATTTACTTCTACAAAAAAATAAAAAATTCAGATAATGGTAGTGAATCCAAATACATTTTGCAACACTTATTGAAATTATTAGAAGAAAGAAAATGAGGCTGATAGCAGCACAAGGATTGGTTGTAGACCGTGTGAGGTTAAATGAAGGTAAGGGAGATCTGCAAGTAACATTATAAATTGATGCTTTCCATTTAATTCAGGTTTTGAACTGAGTTCCAGATTTTCTGGCTAACTTGTCTCTTCTAATTCCACATCATTGCCTGATCCCTGTCTTACCTTGAAACAAAGCAAAAGAAGCAAAAGTTTGTATTTTCATGCTGTGTTTCCTCAACTAGCAGCATTTGAAAGTACTAATGCAGGAAAATACCTAATATTTTACAGTAAGTTTAATGAACAAGGAGGCAGGAAATATAGAAAAGCAGTCTCTCAGATGTGTTTTCTTCTGGAATATGATTACTGAACATGTGTTTTCTTTCAAAACACCAGAGGAAGTAGAGCATTTCTGTTTTCACTTCTTGTGTCTTTGACCCCCTGAGTGCAAGGATTCATTTTTTAACATTGTGATTGAAATTTCAACTGCATTTCCAGGTTATTAAACAGGAAACATGGCTTGTAGGTTGTATTATGTGATATCATCTTGTTTAGGTAAAGAGGTGTGACTGGATGTAAACATCTTTCTCTGGCTAATGAAGATTAATTTAAAACTCAAAATGGGGAAGAGAGTTAAAGCCCAGCACATGGAGGCTGTCCATCTGAGGGACTGAGGACTATATTACTTTGCTGAGAATTGGTATCCACAGTTGTGCCTCAAGAGCAGTTACACAAAGATAAGGCTGCACAGAGGTAGAAAAAAGAAAAAAAAAAAAGAATACAGAATATAATTTCCTCCAAATGGAGCTGAGCTAGGTGCACAGACCAGAAGACTCCCTCAAATCTGTACTCTCATCAGGAGGCCAATAAGGGTCATTCTGAGAGGAGACCTCTCCTTGCATTAGGTCAGCCTTCTTGATAGGTAGAGAAGTGTGGAGTCTGCCTGTCTTAAAAGGTGAGATCCACAGAAGGACTTCTAAGGTTGCTTTCCATATTGTTTTCAAAATCTATAACCAGACTGCAAAAGGTATGTAACAAAACTTCTTACTGAATATTACTGGGAAGCCAGAAGCAGGTGAGAGAGTTTTGGAGTTTTGACTTGCTTTTAGGTTCATCCCCTAGTAAGAAAAGTAATTTGGGGTGGAATGAATGGAATGGCAAGAAGAGAAAGCAGGCAGAGCAGGAGTTAGCAACCTTAACTTTGACCCATATTCCTAAGATGATAAAGGAGAAGACTACTGGAGCTGTCAGGAAGGAAGGCTATCTTTTTTCAGCAGTGCCCAACTTTAGTAGTACAAAACTCTGTAAGGGAACTGGTTAAAATCAAGCATAGAGGAAGAAGGTTTCCCAGTAGGTCATTCATTATCAATCCAGTTCAGCACTCCACCATGAACACCTGTTCCCAGCTCCCTCTCTAGGAGCCTGTACTCAACAACCAGTGCAATGGTTGCCAAAGGTTGTAGCACATGTTTCCAAGGAACAGGGTGCTAGCATGGATACAACCCATCTGGTTAAAACTTTCTGACAGGATGAATAAGATGCTTTCAAAAAATTACAGTCTGCTAAGTCAAGTTCTACTGTTAGACAACCTGTAAGGAGTAAAACTAATTCAAATAAAATTTCCTTGCCAAAAATGAACACATGTGGTCTCTTTTGTGGACAGTTTCTAGATTTCAAAATTGTTGACCAACATGGTTAACAGCATTCTAAACACTGTGAGTCTTTTGTGTTTTCAGGAGCCATGGTACTTTTTGCCATTGCTGCTGTTGGGATGAGCTTTTCAGCTGCATAGAAAATTCCTAGGCATTATATCCTACTTCAGTTTAGACTGACAGGAATTGCTACTTAGCAGTCAATTAGTTCTGTGACCAAAACAGACAAATAAGCAGTTTTGATTACATACGTTTTATAACTGTGATACACAAATGCTATTCAAGTTTGCCTCTCTGTGGTGTATTATGAATCTAACCAGGTCATTAAGTGATTCTTTGTGTGACATATAAGTGAATAGACATAGAAAGGAAGTGCAGGTCCTTCCATCCAGTATTTATTACCTGTGATTGTTTTGGAGGCTGCAAGAAAAGACAAATTTGCTGAAGACCAAATTACTTTTGCTTGTAATGTGAGTAACATTTGTGTCCAGATCTCTACAGATTTCTGTTCCAGTCTGTGGATTTCACCTATCTTACCAAGTTATTTACAGCATGAAATTGCATTCACTTTTTGTCTTTATGAGATAAATCTTTATTGCACTCAAGCAAAACCTATTGATTATTCAAACAGCTTTGATGCTAGCTTGTACACTAGCTCAAATCTGTTGAGCCAACTAGCTCACCATCCAGGGAAATTCTAATTTTAAGTTTTGTTTCATATGTTGGAATTGTTCTGGGGTATTCTCTTTGTTCACCTCTTTCATTTACTTATTCTTCCAATTCTTTGTTCTTTTTTCTTTTTTCTACCTTAGAACATTTTCATTCTGGACCATGCAATATCCCTGTAGTCCCATTTTTTAAAAACTATTCATTCCTGTTGTTGCTATATTCCATTTCATCCAGACTTAACCACAGACTTATGACATAGTCAGAATTTACAATAAGACCAACATTGAAATCAACATAGTTTTACATGTTGTGAGATTTTAGAGGGTTAAACTTGAATCATAGCCCTCAAAAGCTGAATCTTATTTTTCTATGACCCATTTCCTTCAAGCTGGTCAGATGCTATGAAGTCTTGTATCTGAGTGTTATGGGAATTACATGCAGAGATGGACAGAATATACTACTGCACAAGGACAGTGCCTAGCAACACAAAGCAATATTTTACCATTGTTGTTGATGTTGACTCCAAATATGTACAGAGGCTTCAGATTTCAAAAAAACTTGTGCAGTACATGCAAGGAGTTAAACATGCTACTAAGGAGTGGCACAGAGAAACAGGGCTCAAATATAGTACTAACTGTAGAAAACAGCTTTAAAATAATTTTAAGGCTATGACTAGTGGACAAAAGCCACAGATGCAAAACCAAGGCCAGAATTTTATTCTTAACCTAGAACTTCATGAAAAAATAATTCTTTCTCATTTATTAACATAGTTTAGAAATTTAAGAGACATGACCAAGTCAGATTTAAACATAAAATATTTCATCTCATATATCTTGATCTTAACATTCCAAAACAAACACACTTCCTTACTATAGCATATTTAAATTATCAACATCAAAATAATGCCCCCTAGTTTTCCATACTCCTGCTCTTTTAATTCTGCCACTTTTCTCATTTCATAGCAGAAAACAACATCTTGGGCTAACATTTTTTTGTACTACAACGTGTAGCAGAAGCATTTTTTTAGTAACTGAAAATGTCACTTCCAGAATCAACAAATTAAACAGTGAGCTATAAATGTGATGCACGATCTTATGTAGACTTTTACTGACTCTTTTAATTTGTTGAAGATAGTGATTGATAAAGAATGCAGTGCCAGATAATACCACCCAAATCTAAGTTCGTGTCTAAGAGCAAGAAAAAAATTAATGAAAAAAACCCTAGCTTACTAAACTATGACCTTATCTGAAAGTTTGGTTTCTTGGCAATGATTCCTCTATCTAGTAAATGCTGTCAGACATAATTAGAAGAAAAATACTGAATAAACTTTTCCATATGTTTTATAGCAGATTTGGAATTTGACACTTGAAACTGCAGATAGTTCATCAGCTGATACAAGTTGTCTTAGCTCCACAGAAAACAATGCCAGTTTCTGCCATCAGAGGATCTGCCTCTTTTCTTATAAATAATTTTATAACTGTAACTGTTAAATTTTTAATGCTGATCCCATAACCTTTTGCACAACATTAGGACTGATGGGGAACTTTACAGTAATCAGAACTGTCCACAGCATATAAGGAATGCATTTACTACCATATGCTCTCCACCTATGCCCTTGGTCTAACAAAAACATTACCATTCCCTGCAGCCTTGCTATGGCTTATTTCTTAATGGCTTTTCAAAGAGATATTTGAAAATATTAAAATATTAATGGCACTATTAAAAATTAGCTGAGAAAATGGTTATATTAAGAACTTTAGAAACTATGAAAAAAATTAAGGTGTTTAAGGTATGGTATTAAGGTATGTAAATTCCAAATAAACCTCTGAAAGTATCTTAGTTATCATATAGTTCAATGGCCTGATTCTTCCTTTATTCATACTTATAACAGCAAAACAATTCGCATTCATTCACTCCTGGAATAAGACAAA
This sequence comes from Rhipidura dahli, assembly GCA_013399225.1. Classification (NCBI taxonomy): domain Eukaryota; kingdom Metazoa; phylum Chordata; class Aves; order Passeriformes; family Rhipiduridae; genus Rhipidura; species Rhipidura dahli. Next base: position 158,929 of record VXAC01007451.1, on the reverse strand, counting down.
TTCACTGTTTTAAATGGAAAAAATATTCCAGATGCCACAAGTGAGAATAAAACAATTTTTTTCTGGATCAGCAGCAAAAAGTAAAAATGTTAATTCTGTTATTCTCTCTGCTGCATACCCTTACAGACTCTTAAATTCCCTGCAGTAGCTGTTGCCTTCTCCTCAGACAGCATGGGGTGAGGTTGGTAATCTTTACTTAGATTGAATCTGCCTAAAAATGTTTCCCAAGAAAGAATCATTGCCACTAGTTTTTACCACCTAAGCACAGTTGCAGAAGGTCACTGTTCCCAGTAGTGATGCAGTCAGTAGAGTTTCCTGATAAATGCTGCATGCATCGATAAATTAACATTCCCTGCACCGATACTGCTAAGTAATTGACTTGCATGTCTGTACTGTTACAAAAGCTCACAATGCCATGGCCAAATCTAGTGTGGGTTTTTGAAATAAACTGACTTTTTGCATTTTAAATATCTAATAATCAGTATGGTTTTTTCCATTCACCTTTGGATGTGTCACCAAAACTATTTTAAGAGGTAGCTTTGCACTTTGAAGTGAAATGGGTTTGAATAGCAAGGTATGCAAGCAAACGAAAGTGAAATTTAAAACTTTTATACAGAGATTGTTAAATTTCTGCTACTCCAAAATATGTTTTGAGTTTGATTTCTGACATTTGAGCACTCTACTGTGTGTTGAGAATCTGAAGCCTTTGCACCATCAGTCAGGAGAGTTGACATTTGTACAAAGAAGGAAATAAATAGTACATGTTTTTTCCAGTTACATCAACACCTGGGTTCTTGTATCAGGAAGCCGAAGTCCTACCAGACCTCCACATACTAGAACAGTAGAAGCAAGGAGAATAGGGATTGCTTTGGTGATACCAACAAGGGAACCGAATATTAGGTTTCCAAGTACAGCTGCAGCTTTGCATAGTGCATTCAAAAAGCCAAAGCCTGTTGCCCTAGAAGAGAAAATAGAAGAAAGTTAAAACATAGGCTAAAGAACAAAGCTTTTGAGACATCCTCAGTGGGAATAAATCAGTTCAGCCCCAATATTTTAAACAAAATTTATGCCAATAAGGATATATATACTTATATACTGTGCTCTTATTTATAATGAGAAATTAGAGCTCAGTTGCTAAAGAATTTCATTGTGGCAGTTCATTCTTCTGCCTTAGGGATCAAAATGTGAAATGAATGACCAAACTAGAGTTTGCACCTCTAGAGCTGAACATGAAATTTGCAAATGGAAATTCAGTGAGACTTAAATTGCTACGTTAGGAGAGTGTACAGGGCAAGTAGCTCTCCACAGAGAACTGCTTCGTTATCTGTGAAAGTCATCTTAGGTTACTGAATAAAAATGGATTTCTTACAGGTGGTACACATGTTGAATCAGTGCTTTTTCAAAAGGCTAATGAGACCTCAAATATTCATGAATGTTCATCTCTTAGAGTTAAAGAAGATAGGGTATATAAAATCATGTTGGGTGAAAGAGACATCTGAGAAACTTTGGACAAAAGAAAAAGGAAATAGATTGCCAGCAGAAAGAAAGTATGACACAGGTAATTCAGGTGGAGTCTTGCATTGCAGTGATGTGATTTTAGTAGTCTGAAGTATTTTAATTATTTTGTAACCCTTGCATAGATGCATTATGCAAACTGCTATAATTTAAATTGTGTTTTGACATGACCGTATGATTCATAGATGCAGGAATAAACTTGCCCTACCAAAAGTTTCCTAACAAAGATATCTGTATAATGGTATAATCTGTAACACTTCTCAACTCTCAGAAATTAAAGAGAGAAGGTCTGTGAGGAGCTCAGACTGTGTTTGCTGGGACAAAAAAAAAAAATTCAAGAAGGTAGTTGTTCTGATTTTCAGAACAAAGTATGTCTTGCTTGCACTGCTATTACAAGACCTAGTCTAAACAACAGTAATTAAGAGAAATGCTAGTGATCTAAGTGACTTAAAAAGAGCCCTACTTATTCTACTGAAGTACCTGTGAGGGAAAGGAAGAAGTTCTATGCTCAGATGAGACCTATATATGTCTCTTACATGTTCAAAGTCCTTTTTTACTTGTTTTATCTATCTTTGATTGAACCTGCAGTGCTTTTACAAAATACGTAGTTCTAAGGAAACTTAAGCATGCACATCCTGGAGGTAACAATTTTGAAAATGACATGTCCAGCCCTCCAGCAGTCCATATCCCTGAGGGCTGCCAGAGAGCACACTGCTGAGAGCAGCAGACGAGGAAACTTTGGGATGTGTTGTCTGTGATGATTTCTGACAGAGAAGCATTTGCAGCAAGTCCTTGAAAATACCTTCCTCAGAGGAGAAATGAGCAAGTTAAAACATGCCCACTCTAAGCATGATCTCTGGAGGAATGGGTCTGAAGGAGGAGCATGAGATACACTGAAGGAAGCATGGCAGAGCCATCCTATTGGGATGAAATTCCAAAACCTATAACAAAACAAGCAGATCTCTAGTATAGAAACATTTGTGCTATGGGGATAGATAAAGCCCAGAAAATCAGGAGGAAGATGACCCAGGATGGGGGGTAGCTACTGAGGAGGAAGGAGCTCCAGACTGACAAATCTTGTAGGGTTCACAAGATCACAGAATGGGTAAGTTCAAAGGGGCCACAGTGAGGCACCTGGTCCAACCTCACAGTTCAAACAGGGCCATCTTAGTCCAGCAGGTCTGCCCCAGGCTGTACTGGTTGTTCCTCCCCAGGTGCAGGACCTGGCATTTGCCTTTGCTGAATTTCAGATGGTTCCTCTCTGCCCATCTCTCCATCCTGTCAGGCTCCTTCTGAAGGGCTGCACAAAGCATGCAGGTAGGAGGGAGGTTCATGAAAAGGAAAAGACTTTGTTAAAACAGACTGTATTGCAAACAGGTAGAAAGAGGTTAAAGACAACACAACTGGACTGGAAAACTGAGTTTATGTGATAGGATAACAAGAGATTGCAGCTATTCTGAAGAACTCAAGGGAAGAAGGAAAGGAAAAGAGTCAGAATGGTTCTAGAGTCAGCCTCACTTATGCACAGAGAGTATTTGTAAAGTTATGGTGGTGACTGGCTGTGATCAGTGTCTGCACACATATAATTTTCTCAGTTGTCAATACTGATGTAAAATCAAGCCTAACTCCAAATAACACTAACAGAAAAAAAAACCAGAGAGAAATTAGACACATAGTCGTCAATAGCCTCAGTACATTCAGAAATACTGGGACTCCCCAAAGAATACATAGATCCATCTAAAACAAATTTGGAGAGATACAGGCAGGAAATCTTGGAAAAGCAATAGCACAAAACATATGGGGATGTTTTACTTACATTTAGTTTTGTTTTATCCTACCTTATAAAGGTAAGCTGTTTCACAGATGTTAGTTGCTTATATCAACTAGTTATGACAGTGGTCTGAATATAATATTCTGAGCTATTTGAACCATTTCTTTTCACATTCTGGTCTCTACAGATGCCACTGTGCTTTAGATCCACTGTAGGTTATATACCCAACATTACCTTATTGAGTTTAAAAGTAAATTTGTAATACATGCAGTATCTCTTCTGTCTGAACAAATTTAAGGTAATTTTTTTGCACTGAAAAACCCATTCTGTTTGTAAATGGACTTATAGAATTTTGCTGATTGTAAGGGGTCATTATTAGTCTAATCCCATCAATGTTATCAAATTACAAATGAATAAAAATAAGAAAAAATAAGCTCATTTTATTGCCCTTAGCTGTCCTGATGATTGAAAAATGAACAACCCAGAAGAAGTTCAACCTTTTAATCTTTAAGCAGATTTCAGGCATGTTCTTTTTTCCTAAAATAAGCACATAATTGTCATGAACAATAGGATTTTTATAGGCTTAAGTAAATTGTTGTTGCGACCTGTACCTGAAAAGCATTGTCACTGTTTAAACTTATGCCTTCATACCCTTCAGTTTTAGTATTGTGTTTGAATGTGTTTGTACTTATAGTCAGAACAAGGTGTTCAAATCATTGTTGAGCTCTAGGGGTAGCAAATTCAGACTGCTTGTTTTTTTAGACATCCTACTTAGCACAGTGTTTGTGGTTCAAACCCTTTAAAGTCTGTATTAATTCACGCTTTTAAGATTAATTCTCCTGAATCCAGGGTAATAAAAACAGCCAGGAAATAAATATGCTGCAAATCACACACATATATGACTACAGTCTTTTGCAATGTTAGTACAGTCTCTGCTGCAGTGTTTGAAGAAAGTGCAAGAGTGTCTGCAAATGATCAAAGTTATGTGATGTATCATCTCAGCATCATGAACAAATCAAGCGAAAAATTACAAGGGAATGGGGCCATTTACATATATATACCAATTTTCTATATGTTAATCAGTTATTGGACAAACATTTGCATAAAAATGTCACTTTGACTTCATAAGTAATCCTCATTACAGGTCAAGGGAAACCAGTAGTAAGTAGCAAGAATCCTTTGTTCATCTAGAGAGTTCACTTAAGTCCTTCAGGCACATCAGTAAGAAAATGCTGGTTAATCAGTTTGGGATTGTCTTAAAAAAAATCCCAGATACAGATTTTAGTACCGATAGGAGAAAAATATGCAACTCTTTTATAAAAATGTCACGATGAAGAGAAAGCTGGGTGTTACTGAAAAGGAATTTTCCCCAATATATTTTACTACTGCTGCTGAGAAAGCTGTGACAAAGAAGAATACTTAGCTTCCTTTCATCTAAGGTCCGCATAAAAATGGCAAGAGTCCGAACAGTTAAAAATAGAGGGATTATCCAAGCCTTTAGATTAAAAGAGCTTGTTTCCTGATTGCCACATATGTTCCTTCTTAGACCTGGTGCTTATATTCCTACATAAAATACTTCAGATCCACTTTGCCACTGATGATAGAGGATCTAAACACTTCATTGTCCTTCAGCAGAGTGCTACTAAATGTATAGCACAAATATTTGTTATCTTTCTTGCCAGAGCTAGTTATAATAACCAGCCAGTGACAACAAACACTTTGAATAACACTTTTGTTAGAATTGTTAATACGTAAAGTATTAGAAGAGAGTTTCCGCATATTCTATGGACATTTTTCTAATGTCCAGATGTTTTATATTCTCTTAAAAAATTAGTACAAAAATACATATCATAACCTGATCAATTATAGTGCTTAGTGAGCAAGTAAAACTGTGGAATTTGCCTTCCTTCCTTGGACTACTGCCCAAGGCATAGGTTTAGCATGTCATGTGTTAAAAACTTTAACATGAAATTTCAGCAAAATGCAGTTGAACCATATCCACAGGATGGCAGTAGAAAATAGCTCTGAGGAAGTCTCCTGCAAGTCAATTACTGCTATTATGACTCCAAAGTACAGAAAGCTTCTCTTCTGACAGCCTCACCAATACATACTTGGACATAAAATACTGTGTGAATAATAGTTATTGCTCTGGGCATAGATCCTCAGTGTTCAAGAAGAAGTGAAAGAATTAAATACCATGAACTGAAGATAGGGGACTTAATTATTGCCAAACCCTTATGAACTTATTTCAGAGGCATTAAAGGAAGACAAAACAGGATGACTTAATTTTATACCTCACCTTGAATTCTAAGTATTCATGGACAAGATTCAAACCCAGATGTCTGGCAGCCAGAGTAAAATGATGAACTGTTGGTTATCCGATGCAATCTGATTTATTTGCTATGTGGGAGATGATCTATTTCTATTCCACTTTCTGTTTAGGCTTTAGTCATTTGTTGTATCATCTCCCTGATGAGAATCTTGGCTTGTAAGGCTGGTTCTTCCCAAGTTCACAAGAAGATACTTACCATTTATGTGAAAGTAAAAAATGCATTTTAAAGTAATAAAAATCTCCTAATGTTCCTTCTTCAGAGAACTTTAACTCTCTTCCATCCGTATTTCTATTGCAGGCAGAGCTGAGAAACTGTGCAGTGTTATTGCGGGCCCCTTGGGCACACCCACCACAATGCAAGCCGTAATTACCTCATCACACAATATTTTTTTTTCCACATCACTCTGCCAATGCAGAGAACAAAGAGGGCTTGAGGGTAAAATATAAATGCAGTGAAGAAAAGTTAGTTTCCCTCATCTGCTGCAGAAGTTGGAAGGTGCACTGTGGATACACCTGGGGACTGCAACATGAGAAAACAGTTTCATGGTTAAGACAGTGCTGTGCTGTCAGAAGAAAGGATAAAATACTTGCTCCTGTCACAGAACTTGTATGTGATGCAAGCAAGTCACAAAGCTAACTAAATGGTCTTTATGCATTTCGTATTTTCTAGGTACTCAGCTTAGCACCTTCAGGTTTATGTTACTGGAGTGCTAGGCACCTAAATCTGCATTGAAATTACATTTTCAGCCCATTCCTTCTTCTAAAATGCTCAGTGGCTGGAACTGTTGGTATATTTCACATATTTCAGCTTTTGTCCTCTCTTGATGGACATCAGAGTCCATTACGAAGATAAGGTAAAAGACAAGAGAAAAAACAAGAGAAAATACAAGCTCTTTACATTCTGGAGTTGCATTAATTTACTTGCTTATTGGAAATACACTAGTTTATATCTGGACATCATGAGTGTCTTTTAAAATTTGTGTATTGAAAAATTTTAAAAATTGTATTATATCAAAATATTATTTATTACTTCATACATGTCATCTAGAAGACAGAAGCCCACTTATGACCAGCATTAGTAATGTCATTTTCATTTTTAACCCTATCATCTACCTGAGAACCATTTGAAACGTATACATCCTCTAACATCTCTTACCATAGCATTTGTACAAACCAATTGAGGTTTTATTAAGAACATGAAAGCAAAAGCTAACGTAAAATAGCATAAAATTTGAAAGTACTCATCAAGAAAGTAGGACAAGTTATGTAGCTTGGATCCCTGGAACCTCGATTCCAGGGATCAGTAAACTAAAATGTAAATATATAGGTGAGTGTGAATTCATATGGAATCCAAATCTGTCAAGGTTTTGAAGCAACCATAACTGACGAAGAAGGAACTGAAATGTGTGCCCTGTATCACACAGACTGCCAAACTGTTCACCACACCTGGCAAGAAGCCAGTGTGATCCCTAAATACCTAGAGCCCGATTTATGAAACACCTTTTGTATTACACTACACAACACCAGCAAAGCCTCTGCAGTTCAGCAACTGGGTGGTCTCCAAGAGGAGAAAAGGAGGGGCTACCCAGTCCAGGCTCTTGTGCATGGTAGCATGAACTGGCCTCCTTCCATGCATTTTTCTTTGAGCCCAGCCTTCAGCTACTCTTTGATGCACATTTGTGGTGGTTTCACTGATAGGGAGTAAGAAAATAGTATCCTCACTGACAGAGTGAGGAAAGATTTTGTGCTTAGATTCCCATTACAGGAGAAACTGGAAGCCAGTTTCAGGACTCACTCTGGATGCAGGTTTCTAGCAAAAGAGAGCATCATCTTAAGCACAAAGCATTTCATATGCAAAAACAGATCAGGAAGCTTTGTGTTCCACATATGCTGAGAAAGCTTGTTCAGCCTTACAGTTACTTGCAGAAGCTGGAAATTTCCAGCAATCTGGCAAGCTGTGCCTGGCTATGGAGATCAGAGGAGTCTGAGAAGGGAAGGCAGGACTGTCAGAGGTGGGCAATGCTAGTCTGGATAAAAAAAATTATCAGAGAAAAATTCTGGTAAGCAAGTTATTCAAGTCCCCGAAGGTATTAGTTTTCAAAAAGTTCTATAAAACATGAAGTACAGGCTAAAGAAAAAAATCTAGAATTGGTTGTTTACTTATAACCAAGCTGACAAAAACTACCAGTCATGGTTCCATGACTATCAGAACTTCTGGGAAAAAATCTCATCTATGGCATATGTCACCAGTGTCTTTCCAGGCACAGGTAGATTCACCTGTCAGGCTTTTTGTACTTGTAATACAAAGAGACAAGTTTTTTCTCTGATTTGTTGTAAAAAAGACCTCCAAAACTCAGCTTCAAATAACTTTCTGTTTCCAGAGAGATATTCCTGTATACAAAAGATTTTTAAATAAAGATGAGTAAGAAATTGCTATAATCCCAAAGCTAGCAGAAACTGCTAAAAACAACCATTAAAGCACAACAACTAAAGATGCCTTAACATCTGTATAGATATATCTAGATAGATATCAGTTACATTATTTTTATCATTCCTAGTAGTGATTTTTTTTTCCATTAACACTAATGAATTTTCCAATTACTTTTCTTTATTTCATTTTAGGAAAACATATGTGGCTGCTACATTCAGGAATACCCGAAAGATGATCTTTTCTACAGGATATTTATTACAATTATATCATAACATTTTGGATGGTGCAATAATTCTTGCCAGAAGAGCAATTTCCTGAGGTGCAATAAAAATACTAGCACTTAATATTAAAGCTTAGTGCTTGCAATTCATAAATAGCCTGGTATCGCTATTCAATACAATTACAGCTGTGGACAACAATTTCTTGTCTGAAGAAGCACATAATTTTAAAATGGCAATGAAAGCAAAACAGAGAAGCCAGTCTACACTTTTCCATATCTTTTCATGGACAACACTAAAGACAGTGGAAACCCTTTCTAAAAAAATTACACTTGCCAGCAAGACATCATGCTTTTATAAACTGGAAGTATATTTTACTGCATTTCAAACTTCCAGTGAATGACATAACAATTAGTATTGCAGCAGGAGAAAGGACACAGTGTCCTTTGTTAGAAATCTGGGCAATTTTACATAATTTTTTTTTAGGGAGTCAAGAGAGGAGAAGTATCCCAGGCTGTTCAAGATAACGCAGCTTTTACATTTTTGCATTCCCTGTATAACAGAATACGACTTGATAGTTCTTCCTTCAGTCCATTAAGCAACAGAAGGTCAAGATTAAAAAGTGCCCTGTATCTAAAAAAAACCCAACCCATGTCATCTAGTGGCAACGCAGGACTTGAACATTGTCCTGAGATTTCCTGCGAGATGCCTGAAGAGTCAAGAGCAGTTTGCTCACTTAATGAACACTCCTAGTGGCCCTGCATACAAATTCATAGCACACTGATTAGCAGCTCAGGGTGGTTCAGAGAGTGATATCCATCTTGATTCCCACCATTTCCCAGTCAAGAGACAAATGCAGCTGTGTTTTTGGTTTGGGCCAGCTACTGCCTTCATAGACAGTTGAACTAGAGGAAAGTCAGAGATAGTCCATTATTGTTTTCAGAAATACTACTCATTAACTGAATTTTAAATTAGAGTAGCAGTTAGACCTTCTGTTTTCATACAAAACCACATTTTTCCTGATTAGGTGATATTTGATGCAAAATAAATACTAAATCACTCCAAATTCCTCATTGTTTGCCTTTGTTTTTCATAAGAGAAATTATTCATTTGGTCCTCTCTAAACAGCACTACGTCTGTAAGGCTCATACATAATAATTTCTATTTGCCGTTTCTGCTGGTACGTAGTATGTGAGGTTAGGGGCGGTGCATCTGCACATACCTTCTGTCTGTAGGATACAGCTCCACCGTAATGACATCTAGAGAGTTCCATGCTGAGATGGTGAGGCCATTGTAGAGGCACAGCATACCTATCATCATGGATTCACTGGTCCCAAACCACAGGAAAAAACAGCTGATGCCAGAAAGAACCATGGAACCACCTAGGTATAAGGCAGGTGAAACAAACATTAGTAGAGTTGTATTTAAAGAATAGTCTTTGTTTTGTCTCTTTTGCTCAGAGTGTAGCTAAATAGGTGACCCAAATATTTGAGCTAAAAACCGAAGAGACCTCCTCTACTGATTGGAACAGTCAGAAAGAAAAATGCTGAAGGAAGGAGCACATAGGAAAAAATATGACTCCTCAAGCATTAGAATATATCACAAAGTATTAAGCTGGAAGCCTTTTTTAAATTCCCTAAACAGGATGCCTGAGGAAAACTACCCCCACTATTCTTTGTTTATCAACTTTTGCAATTACATATTATGTAAGTAATAGATATATGTTCATATAGTATAATAAAAACACTGGAATTTTTTTTTGTATTTATGTATTTTCCTAGAAAATTAAGACAATGAACTACCACATAGTTATTTAAGTAAATTGAAAACAGCTTTCTCATTGTAGACAATCCACAGGAGATACCTTTCAACTGTGTTCCCCTGCAAAAGTCAACAGACAAAGAACAGCTGATACTTTCCAGGAGCTGCTCCACTACCTGAGGGTCACCTGTGCACACCTTGCTTTCCTTCCAGCTAGAACAGATATAAGCCAATGCCCATCAGTCTTCAAAATCTCATTCTAAATGTCTAGGTAGTGGTCTTGTAATATCTTCATGGAAGAGCAAGGATGGATAATGTGGCATAGACGAGGTGGTTACAGACCCCCTTTTTCTAAACCGGGGACTTTTAAAAACCCTATTTTTGATGTCATATAAATGATGTATCTGCAGAAAGAATGTTTTTCCTTTCTCTGAGTCAAATTTCTTGGAAAGAAAACACGTTACTTTTGATGTGTTCCCTGTAGCCAAATGAAGCCCCTACCTAGCATCGTTAACCGTCCTATTCTATCCATCAGGAGGGCGGACACAATATTTCCTGGTAACACTGCCAAAGTTCCCAGGAAATTAACAAAGTAGATCCAGTAGGCACTGTAGTCATCATCAAAAGAAATCTGGCATCCTGTCCTGATGTGAAAAAATGTGCAATTTATCAATTCACTGTCAACAAATTTATACTGCTCGAGATCTGTGGAAAGAAGAAAAAGAAACATTTCAGCTAACAGCCAACTCCATGTGTAACTTCTGATTAAAAACATTTGAAGTTCAAGCAATTTTAATGACAACTTGGAGCTTTTACAGCTTTGCAAAAAGGGAACTAGTTACTGCTCGTACTTTCGATAGTTTTTTATCTTACTAGGAAAAATTTGCAAAGCTCTTGAAAAGGACCAACTAAAGCCTGGAATTAGGAAGTTGTATTACTGTATTTTACCCTGCTTGGACTGTATTTGGTTAAGGCCTTTCAGCACCAGCTGGTCTTGCACAAAAAGCACTTGGTATCCACAAGTTTCTATGACTCAGTCTTTCTCAGTATCAGGCCTCCTATTTCCTGATGAGAATGTCACTCATGCTCAAAGTTTGGTTTGACTTCCTTTAAGTGACATATTACTGTGAAATTCAGTTTAAACTGATCTTTGTTTCTGAGAACACCTCATGCTCTTCAGCATGTACAGGGATAAGTTACTCTACGTAGTTAATTCTTCTGCCAATACCATTCCACAGAATTAGCCTTATGTCTTTTTTGTCCACATTCCTCTTGTCAGCGTTATAAACCTGAACCAAGAATACCTTCCTTCCACATAAAGATGATTGTTTGCTCTGAAACCTGGGTCTATTTATTATTATTCATTATGACTGCTGAAGTTACAGGGAAGTGAGAAGAAGTGCCCTATGTTTCCAGCAAGCTTAGTTGGCCATGTTCTAATTTCAGTTATGTTTTATTAAACTAAGAAAAAATAAGCCTTCTGTTTAAACGTAGAAAAATATGGTTCATATTTTTGTCAAAATATTTAGGAGATTGGGAATGGTTATAGATGAGATAGTTTGAATCCTAAACTCAGATTCCCCTGCCACAGCAGGCACAGTGAACAAAGTATTTCACCAGTCCCTTTTGGACTAAATAAAAATATAGTAGCTAAAGCTACCAGTAAAACAGTAAATGTATTTTATTCTCTCCAGACTGAATCTCTTTAGAGATTGTTGAAATCAAGGATAAAAAATAAATCATTTATTATGTGAATAAAATAAATAATTTATTATCTGAGTCAGTATAAGGCCTGAAATATCTCTTGCGTAGTGAGATCCTTTCACTTCTCTGTTGTAACAAGCCAGTTGCTTTTTATATATTATTATTCCTTACTAGAGGACTTCTTGTATGTTTTATTAGAAATCCCAAAATCATAAATGTAAGACGAGAACATGCAGCTGATCAAGGGATTTGAGGCTTTTTCTCATACCTGTGTTGTAGAAGGTGGTATTCACAAAAGTACAGTTCCTGAAGTATGTGTTCAGTGAAGTAATGTCTTCAAACACACAGTTCTTAAAAAGTGAATCTTCAAAGGTTACCGATTTAAATTTCATCATAATAAACCTGCCCAATACAAAGAATTCCTGTCAGTCTGCCTTCATACTTTAGAAATAGCAACAGATCAAGCTGATGCAGCTATTTAGACCAAACAAATCTCAACCCCTGTAACAATGATTTCTTTGAAGCATTTTGCAGGTGTGATTAGTGATTGACTCATTCTAGAATGCTCTTATTCAGAAGACAATGCTCTTATTCAGTATGACAAATAGCTGCACACAGTTACTGGCCCTAACTGGTAATAAAATTTATTTGGTAATATTTCTGTTGTTACTTGTCCTTAATCATCAGTCATAAACAATGTCATGACATTCACGGAACAGCCTTGTAAAATCACAATTGCTAGTAATTTGACATTACACCTGGAAACAGGGAGATCGTGCTTCAGAAATTCAGTCCTTGGGAATAAACAAGTACTTGCTAATACAAACAAGCTGAAAATAAAGAATTTTTCAAAGAATCCTGATTTGTCAGAAGAATACACTGGTTACTCAGTTAGGCTCAAATACAGATCATACTGGTCCAGGTTTAATAATTGTTTTTACAAAATGGTATAACAAGAATAAAAAATTACATTGCCAGGTAGACAGCTAGACATCTAACCCTGTGTCCTCGTTACTCCTGTGCCTAAGGATGCAATTGAAATTATAATTACTGTGTAAATAAAACTGGCATAAACAATTTGCTGGTAGCTTTTTTTTATTTCTGAACATCCTCCTTCCTACTGACTCTCATCTAACACCCATGTGTTTTATCAAATTATTAATAGAAAAAGTCAGTGACAAAGTACACATGACATGCAGTAACTTTCTACCTCAATGTCATTCAGCTAAAACAGTGCTGTAAGACCTTCTTAGTAAAATTCTACCAAAAACCATGATTACAGCAACAACCACAACAAAGATATAGAAATACATCATTATTTTTGTGATGTCATTTATTTCACATGAAGGTGAAAAAGGGCAGTTTTTCTGGCAGTAGTTTGAAAGTAGTAACAGTTTGAAAAGCAGTGCTTTAATTGTTATATGCCAATAAGATCTGTTAAAATGGCAAAATCTTCCGAACACAGACCTGGCTTTATTCTAATTAAACCTGGGGTCACGAGCTAAGTGTTCCTCTTATAAGAAGAATAGCAGGAATAGGAACACAAAAAATATGCTATCTACAAAGGAGCAGGAATTAGACTCACAAATAAATTTGCTGGAACCACATCTTTATGAGAAAGGAGAGGAAAAGCTAGTAGTATTTATCACAGTAAGTGACTAACTAACTAATGAATTCTCTTTTTGTATTGGCCAGAAGACTAGTGTTTTCAGTCCATTAGGTTTAGTTACTATATCATTTCTCATTTGTGACAGACTGATTAAAATCAGTCTGGAGTTCAGTGTCAACTCATTATCATTTTTCATACAGCACTTTCCATTCTAAAATGTAGACTAATTCCAGAGGAGAACAAAGAAAATTTAGTGATTAGATTAGTCAGTTGAAACAGAAATGACAGACTACATGTTCTACATTCTTCTGATGCACTTTTTACCTTTGGACAGGAAGCATGTGACTACATTAAAACTGATTTGAATTAAAACCCAACAGGAAAGCACTGTATTAAAAAGTCAAATATTGATGGATCTTCTCATTAAGAAATAACATGAAGGAAACACTGAGAGTGAGGGTGAGTAGGGTATTGAAACATTTATGAACGGAGGATATCAAATGGGTTTATACCTCTCAGAAAATGTTCTGTGAATCTCAAGTAACTGTCAGAGGTGTATTAAATTTGCACATTTGAAAGAGTAAATTACTGATTTAGCACAAATTAATGTTAGATGCAGTGTTTTACGAGAATATTCTCTTTAAATTAACAGAATCTCACTTGAGAGTGTGCTGTCAGTTACTGTATGTTACTGACAGTTCTTTGATTTTAGGAGAACATCTGCATTCTGGAAAGGAGCAGGACTTGGAAGCTATGGCTAGGTTAAAAATCAAATAACTGCTATATTTTTCTTCAGTACATAAACCTTTAACTATGTCAAAACTCAACCAATAGCAGTAGTACTGCTACTGCTACTACTACTACTACTACTACTATAACAACAATATCATCATCACAAAATAATCGGTTTTATTCACTTGCATATAGATTTTCCTATGGAAATAGTAATTACTTATTATCATGACTTTCAGCAGACCATTCACATGGTTGTTTCATACATGTCTTAATAGAAACCAGATACCTAAACCAGCTGTGTTTAATTTTCCCCTAAGTTATCTAGTTATTTGTGAAGTTCAGATAGAGCCTTAATATATTTGCCTTCAGCTAAAAAAATCACAAAAGGCATTGCCAGAGTGTTGTTTCCCATTTCAGAGCTGTTCATGCTTTTTACTGGTTTACGGTAATGTTTAGCATTCATTTTTCCGTAATTAGATCCTAAAATCTCAATGTTCAGCATTTTCACAGAAGCATCTTTCATCAATAAAAAAGCAACCAGCAACAGAGATGAAAGTACATCTTAGCCCAGCCCCCTACAATATACTGCATATGTTGGATCTAAAGACCTTTGAATCCCACTGTGAAAGGAAGTAAAATTGACTCAGGCTTTTTTGGTCTGCTTTCCAGGAAGACAAGGAAGCTGGGTTTGCATGGTGGATCCTCACACAGGACCACCAGGGCTCGTACATTTCTCCCTATGTTCATGAGTCATAAGAAATTAAGAACAGAAATAAATATTCACTAAAAAGTAACAAAACCATCTATCATTACCTCATGGGAAAAAATGGGTTGTTAAGATGAACTTTAAAACATGCATTTGTTTACTCTAACTAAGTCAAGATATTAGGGAATCTCTAAACCTGTCATTGATGTATTGTCCATTGCTGTGAATCTGATTTTCCAGGGTGAAGTTGAAGACAAAATGTGAGACCTCCTCATTGCGGAAATGTTTCACTCTGGATGCGTACTCGTCGGACTGCAGATGTTTAATGACATCAGGAAACCAGACAGATAAGCCGTAGTAGCTGTGAAAACACAGAAAAACTTCAGGCACTCATCTTTTGCTCATTCAGAAATCTGTGTGGAGTGTGAACGAGCAGCTCTCTTGGCCACTTATGTGATGGAGCTGTTGCTCCATCAGAATAAAATGCTCCATAAAATAAAATTATTGAAAGATGCTGACACCAGAAGATGTCAGTTTTTCAAACAAAAAGTCCCATTCAGTCAGGTTTCAACCAAGAACAGACTAACTGACAAATATAACATTTTGTGGAAAGATCCTGAATAAAACAGACGATCATAGTGTCAAAAATCTACAGATGATTTTTTTGTCTGTTAAGACTATAAAAAATGGTTTAATCTCAACCACTCTTACCCAAAAGACAGGGTGAACCATACAGCTGTAAGTTTGATTGTATTATCCTTCACCGGGTAGTTGAAGCATCTCATAAACGTCAACCAAATCTGTAAATCATTACAAAACACATTTATTTACATCTTATTTTGAACATCTTTCCTAAAGGCTAGAAATCTTTTGATTCTTATTTGCTTGCTTCTTCAGGGCATGAGAGACTGAAGATCAGCTCTCTGGACACAGTTCTTTTGATGTAGCCCAGGATGTGATTTGCTTTCTCAGCTGCAAGAACACATTGTAGTCTCATGTCAATTTCTTTGTAACCAGACTGTATGCATTAATTCAGCCTCACTCCGATCACCTCAAACTTTCCTAATCTCTAGCCAGCTTCATTTTACTTTCTCAGATAAACCAGGGATTTTCTCAGAAATATTTCTTTCTCACTTCCCTGTATTAGACAGACTATATTCCATAATTAAACAGGGATACAATCAGACTTTGGTCTATTGTGACCTACCATGGCTAGAAATTGATACATGAACTATATGAGGATAATGTGGGACTACCCCAAGGTCAGATACAGTATAGGAGAGTTGACTGAGAATGAGGGGAGGGGAGAGGGGAGGGGAGGGGGAGGGAGGGGAGGCTGGCAGTCTGTTCTAAGAGGTCCCAACACCCATCATGCAATGCGAAAAGTGCTCTGACCCAGGGTCCAACTCCTCAAAAGATGGTTTAGTAAGATGCCAATTCATGCTATATCAATCTTCAAGTACTCCATTTTGGGTTAGTAACTGTAAAAGTAGACAGTTCCTGGAATTTTTTCCTTTCCATGTGGAAAATGTGACTTTTCCTAAAAAAGTAATTTTGCGACAAACCTTGGTTTGCAACACTTCATCATGGTTCTAGAAAGCTTAAAATAGCGGACTTTTAATAGCTGTGAAAAGACAGTTTTGAACTTTAAAAAAATTAATTTGTGAGGCTTTTTTTTTTTTCAATTTTCATTTTGAGGCTCAAAGATAGTATGCAATTTTGGTTTTAGAAAAAAAGTAACAAAAGGATAATGAGCACAGTCCCATCAAACTTGTATTAAAATCTGAAACATCTTTAAAATATTTTTCTGGTAAAACATTTGACATACCTAAAAAATACGTGCAGATACAATGTCTTATAAAGGCATTAATTGATGCAATTTATTCATTAATTTATTCAGGTGGAATATAGATCCACATTCTCAGTACATATTTTGTGCTTTTTATGTATATCACTATGTAATTATTAGCTATCACTTTTGTGAGGACCAATGTAGCATTTTCCTCTGAAGCTGGGATAAAGCATTTTTTTCTGGGTCAGGAAACCAAAACCTTACACTGGTTCCTGATTCCCTCAGTTGCATGGAAAATGTAGCATTGCAGATATCAACAGCAGGAGCTCTGCAAATCCATCTCATCTCTGAAAGTTAATTAAAAGGGAGGAAGGTAATTACAGAATGAACAGAGATATTACTTACACCATACAGTTCTGTGCGGATTCTTACAAAACACCTCCTGTACCAAGTTCCAGTATCACTCTCTATTTCTATGAGCTCATCTATCTGCTTTGGTGTTTTGATTCTGGTAACCTAGAAATAAGAACAGAACAATAATATTCGTATTTTCCAGAATGATAAACTGCTTATGGATGAGTAGTGGTGGGGTTTATTACACCCAATCTACTAAAAATTAGCAGATACTCAACCTGTGCCTACACTAAGAATGCTTTAGATTATAAAGCACAGTAGCACATTGTAATGCCAGAGTCATTATGGATGCAACTGCTTCAGAAAAGCTCTAAATATGCAGGAAACACATTTCCTCTGTCTACAATAAGCTGTTGCTGTCGTATTCTTCTAGAGTGGTGTTCTCTATACCTCTGATGCTACAAAGGGTACAACATTAATTTAAACCATCAGTTAACCATGTCCAGAATTTGCCTTCAAATTGTTTCTGACTTGCCATCACAATATTATTGTTGGAAGTCTTTTGTTTAAAGACACAGCAATGAAAAGAGAACTATTCAAAATGTCATGAATTAGTGGTAGGACAAACTTTTTATTATTTTTTTATTTTCTCTAGTGTTAAACAGAGAACTTAATGAAGAGAGAAGAAATCAGGTGAAATGATTTGGAACCACACATGTTATTGCTGTTATGAATGATCATCTACTTATCTAAAGTGAAATGAGATAAACAGACATACAGAATTACCAGTGACAGAGAATGTAATGAATCCTACAATGCTATTTTTTGCTTTTACTCTGTTGTGTAGCAGAACAACGATGTGTTACATGGTCTTTCCAGACACAGGACCTGACAAATTTATACTACTGTATGGTTTTGGTTTTAGTTTCTGCTCTGATCCCAGATTCATAGTGATACCACAAAAGGCATTGTATTCATCCACAGTTTATTTCAAAAGAAGACAAGCAGTGAACAGAAAGAAAATTAATAAAATGGGGAAAGAGACTGACACAGAAGGAAGGAGAGAGCCAGAGACCAAGTATTTGACATCTGGAGGCAGTTGCTGAAGTTAGCTATAGCTTGTGTTTCTTCTTAACCAAATGGGGACACTTCCCTGCCCCCACCTCCAGTGTATCACACTGGATTACAGGACATCAGGGAATATCAATATTGATGATAAAGCTATAGTTTTGAGCCCACTGCTTTTACAGATGTATACTCTTTGAGGTGCAACAGCTGCCTCTTCCCATGAACAAGAACACAGAAAAGCCCACTGAGCAGTTTGAGGTATAACTGCCCTCATTTCTGAAGTACTACAGCTCACTCTTTTGCCAGATCATGACTTTGTCTAAAGCCTGTAGCCTTCCTGTCATGCCTCATCCAATAATCCTGTCTGCATCATTCCATCGATCTCAAGCTTTTCTTAAACTGCTTGTACGAAATATGTTATACAGAAGACTGAGTCAAGTCCTCAAAAATTATCTGATACCTCCTACATACGGAAATCCTTACATACCACTGCTCTGGGCAGAAAGGGGATAAGGGCATGCCTTCTGAACCCCGCTCTTGTGGGCTCAGGGACAGCCTTTTCACCATGCTGGGCACCTGGCTCAGTTGCAGCTGTGGAGGTTGGGGGAAACATGTAGGACCACTGTGTGTGACTGAGGACAAATGTTCCCTGGCCTTGGTGGTTCTTTAACATATGAAAAGTCCTATTGAGTCAGGATAATAGTCCATCTGCACCATGCAAATTCAGCATGTCAGTATACGAAGAATGAAAAAAAAAACCAAACCAGAAAAGTAAACCTATTTTAATGAAAATGATGCTTCTGATTAAAAGCAATGGTTTGTAATGTTCTAAAATTTAAAATGTAATGTTTTAAATTTTAAAAACTCAAGACTTGTTGCAAACAAAATATTTGCAGGAAAAAGAATTAATACATGGCAATGGAGGAGTAGAGAAAATTTTGGTGTTAAGGATGCAAAGCTTTTTTTTTACATCTTTAAAAAAAGATATCTAATGAATATGTATTTTAAAAACCCAGGAAGATAATAAAGCATGTACATAAACATTTAACTTGGGTAGTTCCATGATTGAAGATACTATCAATTTATTACCATCTCTGTTATTGTCACTGCTTTCAGGAGAAATTCTTCAAAGTATGACGAGCCACCCACTCAATTAATTCAGGAACCAGATTACTCCATTTTGGATTAACTCTAAACCAAACTGCTTGTCAATTGATGCCATCTCTTTCTAAAGGCTTGAAGATAATTCCCTCAATAATATAAGTAAAAGGAATAAACATAACTTGTGAAACAAAGCTTCTAGAAAAAGATTAAATCAATACAATAAAGGAAAATGTAAAAAAGAATATCACACAAAAACTATAGTGGTAATGGAGATAAAGTTACATCCTCCTTAGAGTAAGAAAAGATACTATCAAAGTGTGTCTGGTGTAACTAACAACACAAAGTGGAAGAAAATAGTAAAGCGTAAGTCATGGAATGGCATTGGATAAGCAGAGGAGAAGTATAGAATGCTTAGGTGAAGTATGTGAATATATTACTGAGACAAAATGTCACAATATCAAGGACTAATTTAGAGAAAAAAAAGAAACAAAAAGGATATGTCAAACAAATTATGCATGAGTTATTTGCTTTCTGGGTTTTATGAGATGAAGTGTTGATGTTGTACAATAAGAAGAGAATGATGCATTTTCTAGCCATATTAATGCTAGCTAAAAATAGGGACGTCTATATATGTCTAACCTTGACACGCAGCACAGTATTTCTAATCTCAGCTTGATATATGGAATTGAGTTTTCCCAGTGCTCAAGGCAGAAACTGGCAAAATTAATGGCTGATCAATTTACAAAAATAACTGTAGATAAAGTGGTTGAGTGCCACATTTTAACAACTGTAGAGACAAAGACTTGTTAGATCACAAGAGTTGGAAACAACAAGCACGTGCTTTGTTTTCTTCTCCACAGCTGCTTTAGGATGTGATTACAATTACGTCAAAGTGACGTGAGAGGCTTATCCTTCCTCCCACATTTTCTCCCAGAACATTTCTGTCTTATTCCTTGTGCCCAAACCAATACTAAAGAGGGACAGGGTCAGTGCTATGGCTGACTGTGAAATCAGTCAATGAATATCAATAGTGGCAAAAAAACCCCCCTGGAGTTACCAGGAGCAGGCATATTCTGTCTGAAAGCAGCTCAGATCAGCAAGAGCCAATTGTGAATTTACTCCATAGCTGTATGGCGTTAGGCAAATCCCTTTATTCATAAATTAAATCAGAAAATAAAATACTAGATTAGGTGGGATTAGGGGTAGGTCACCAGTGTACCAATAAATGTGGATTTAACATGGTAAGTGTGCTAACCAGCCTTCTTTAGGATAAATATAGAAATTCTTGTGCTTTTTTGTGGAGAAATTTAAATGGAAGCAATGGAAACTACATCCAAGACAACAAAATGAAAATCTCAATGGAATAAAGTTATGTGGTCAGATGGTCATTCCTGAAGACTGCCTGCAAATGCAGAACCTTTAAGAGGATTTCTTAATTGAGTTATATGTGCATAACAGTAAGAAGAAAGCTTCTGGAAGAGGAAGAACATTCCACACACAGCTCTGAGGGAGCAGAGTGCACGTACTGCCACAGCACTACACAAGCTGGAGAGGCCAACTGGATTTCAAAGCAAGAAAGTGCTGTTTGATCCAACTTTAACCAGGAAGACAAGATTGTTTAGTCTTCATAAATTGTACAGTCTTCATAAATGAGAAAGATGCCATAAAAAATTCCATTTTTGAATTGGCAATTTCTCCTCCAATAGAAACAGCCCATAAATACTTGAAATAGGGCTTTATAATTAGGCCTCAAAAATGAATTTGAGCTTCCAAGATATTTTGAGAATACTAAATGTTTGAAATTACTATTTCATAGAAGTGAAAATGTAGTTTTTACAATCATTATCTTACCTGAGAAAAATGGAAAAAAAATTCTAAATCCTAAAAGCACAACAGCTAACTAATTTGGACCTCTATGAGCCTACTGTTATCAAAGGGTGAAAACTTAATAAATAAAACACAGATGGACTCTATTAAGTATCTTGATACACCAGATAAAATTATCATGCTGTGGGTAATACACCCATGAATACCCTGGCCAAAGGCTGATATCTTAATAGACATATGTACAACAAGTTCAGTAGGAATCCACAATACTTTATATTTAAGCATTTAGAGTGCAAAAAATTGGCTTAGTCATTTAGAGTATTAATATTGATTGTTGAAGACCTCCAGACCTCACCAGTCAGCAGGCTTGCTGAGGTGGTAGGTGATTAGCTTTAATAGTAATACTCACAGTGAAGACTTTCTCGGGCTGACCACGAGCGCGCATGTTTGTGTCATGAATTTGCTTGAGTATCATCCAAGCTTCATCATGTTTTCCAACCTAAATGTTAGAACAAAACGTTCAAGTGCGACATACATACAAATTAAATTACTCACTGTAGTCCCTGAGCCATCTAAATGCCTGTTTGGTAGAGGTCATGATAAAAAGCAGAAATAATTTTGACTGGAATCTAGAAATCATTTGGAAAGTTGTACCTCCAGCAGGAACCGTGGGCTTTCCGGCATAAAGGTGAGGGCAACCACAGAGGAGACACAGGGCAGTGCACAGACAATCACAAATACTCGCCAGCTGTGGAACTGATAGGCAGAGCCCATGCTGAAACTCCATCCTGTGGAAGCAGAAATTCATAAAATGTAGGCAAATAAGAAGTATTATACGTGTTAACCTATATATGCTGCTTCCTGGAGATGCAAAATGATACCTATATCTAAATGAAGCCTGACTGATGTACTTCCACAAATATCGATCATCTAAAAAATATGACTTTTAGCCTCTTGCATCTGACTAGTCACGCTGGAAAATGGCTGTGTTATGGATGAAAGACTTTCTTATGCAGGGATGAAGAAGCTTCTTTCAATTCTCTTAGCAAATCTGTATTAAGGCAGTTTTGTGAACCAAACAGGGACATCATCACATGCATAATAATACATATACAAAGAAACAGTTTTCTATGAACAATGGAAATGGAGAGACTTAAAAATCTGCACTCATATGTTTTATGGAAGTGCATAGCTTTCATTAACACTAGCTGTTTCTACAAAGCTGATTTCTACACTCTTAACAAGAATCACCCCCTAAACTGAAAGGCTCATAATTCAGTTTTTTAATAAAATATCTGGTTGGTTGTTGTATTACCACTGGAATAATGAAATGTTATAATTGTAAGAAAACTAAGTATTTATCTTAAGAAAGAGAAAAGTACTATTTGGGTAACTACCTGGCTTTTTACTCTGGCTTCAGTACAGCAGAAATTTTCAAGTAAAATTTTCAAGGATAACTTATTAAAAGATGAGTGGAAGATAAGAATAATGGTGAAGGACAGAAGATGTTACTGGAAGAAAATGAAATATTGAGTAATGAAAGAACTGATGTACTGGATTAATCTGATAAATTATTTGTTACTTGATTTTTCTAGGCAAAAGACATAGTTAATTAAATCTGTCTGAATATCAGTAAGCAACTGGAAAAACATCATACCAAATGGCCTGTTAAATAGCTCTCCAAAGGAGGTATTTACCTGAGAAATGTAAAGTGTGTTTTGCAATTTAAAGATTCTATGCTGTGGATCATAAACACATTATTGGGAAAAAAATTTCTTTCTCATATTAAAGTACTTACATATTACCACATGAAAAGTACTATCAATCTGTCATTAATTTTTATTCTTTATCAATGGCTTGGTGAAACATCTTGATCAGCAGAGGAGGGAATGTGTTTATTTCTGGTGTCCTATGAACATCCTATGTTTCTGAAATTATATCAGTTTACTCTACAGCCTCCTTTAGCAGTGCCACTTTTACCCCAGGGAGAAAGGGATAAAATCAGTAAGAGTATTGACAATGATCTTGGAATCCCACATTATTTTTCTCAAGAAAGGTTTCATATAGACATACTTTACTGCTCCAAATGTCCCTCCAACTAGACAAGGATTTCTAAAAAGTGATGTTAAATTTTATTCCAAAATAAAACCTGGAATTATAATTTAAGAATAAACATGTAAGCAAACCAAAACCAAAGACATAAAAGTGTATTAGAATTCACTCTTCATTGGTTTTTGGAAAATGTTAAAATTTGATTTTATGGAATTTCAAATCTTAAATAGTGTGGGTGTATTTTAAATCTAAATTGTGAAGCGAAGGAAATAAATAAGGAAATATTTACAGTGTGTTAATTAGGCAATTAGAAACTACACCTGTATTTTGGATATTGAAAACATATGTTATTCTAATCATTAGAATAATATTCTTCATAACGTAATTTAAAATAGAGAAAAAAATCACCTGATGCAGAATATGCAAAATAATTTTTTTTGGTGAAGTTATACTTTGGTCCGATCAGTGAGTTGATCTGACCCTCTGGGCAGCTGTGCAACTGCTGGTGCCGCAGGGAAGGTGGCACAGGATGGGAGCTTTCATCTTTCAGAACATTCAGTATCTATCAAGGTACTAGCTTTTGTTGTTATCAGAAACTGTTCCAGAAATACACAAAGCCTCTGGTGTACTGGGCAATCTGCCTTTCATTGCTCTAGTTCATGTTTTATGGGATTGTTCCGTACAAAGGGCATTTCTGCAGTAAGTGAAATCAACCTGGCTTTATACCTGTTATAAAGCAACAGCAACATCTCATGCTCTGTAGCTAGTCCTGGAAAATGCTGTTGGTAATTTATTTTTTAGTTTTCATTTATTAATATAAGTCAACCGTACAACATTTAATTAAAAACAACAAATGCACTGTTCATCCTGCTATCATTGTGACAACCTACAAAACATCTTTTTTACTCCTCAAAATACCTGAGGGACATGTCAAGTGAAGTGTTCACTATAGTTTTTATTGCTTTTATTCCATCTTTTTCTCTACAGACTGTATTAGCTGCTGCAATTTATCTTGTGATTTAATATATCTGTTGAATTAATGATAAAGGGGAATGTCAGGAATATAAAAAGCAATTTGCAGAAAAAAACCCAAGCTGCAACAGAGCTTTCTGGAGGTTGCTCCTCCCATCTATTCCAGCACCAGTGCTAGATCAGCAAGACAAACATATTTCAAATGCAGAGCAAGTTTGGATTTATACTTATATTTAACACATCCTTTTTCCCCAGGTCACGAGCTAATCTGGAAAGTGGAGCCATTAGAGCAGAGCTGAATTCAGCTCACAAAGTGGCTTTCATTCCTTTTGTACGTAAGTCTCAAAACTAAATGAAATTGTGTTCTTGGCTGTAACTCAATCTCCTTCTCCCCTGATTTATGGCACAACAGCAAAGCACAGGAGCCCTACATGGCTGCATTCAGTGCACTGCTCAGCAACCTGGAGCTGACCTTCACCCTTGCTCCCTGGCTATGCTGTATTCAAGAGTCATTAATCTTGAGAATGGGGGCAAGTTCCCATTATTGTTTTTAATGAATTGCAAAACATTCGGCCCAAACGCATCTTGGAAATAATGTACTGTAGAGCAACCCAAAACCTGTGATGTTTGAATCTGAAGCTTTGTGCTAAACGCATGCAGGAACCTTTGTGCTAAATACCACCTTCCTGCTTCCCTGGCTGCTGGAAAAGGCCAAGTGAATCACAGACACGGCAATTACTGATTACAGAAACACAGGAGCACACAGCAGAGCAAAATCAAAATGTACAAGATGCTAATCTATATCCAATCACCAATTTATGAGTTGAACTCAATGTCAACAAAATCTTGTCTCACAAAACAGCACACCATCAGCCCCATAATATTAATATATTAAAAGTATATTATAAAATTCTTGCTACAAAGGAGAGAAGAGAACATTGTTGAGAAATTTGTCATACACTTTCTGAATATATATAGAGGGAAACCTGTCCACATTAAAATGAATTTTATAAATGTATAATACCTGATAAACAGCAAGTGTCTTCAAGCACAAGGATACATTACTACAGTAGATATGTTACTAGAGAGCAGATTTATGGGGATGATTTGCTTAACTTTCCACAATAAGAGCTGCAAGGAACATGATAGATCTCTACAAATTCACACGTTATGCTAAAACCCAATGTGGGCAATGAAACACGGATGCTCAGAGGCTCTGTACAATTACTGGCTGGCAAGGAGACAGTTTATATATACCTGAGGAATAAACCTATGAACACCTTGCTATGACACTAAAGCTGGCAAGGAAAATCCAATCAAGAATTGTGATTTTACGGCATGGTTAGCCAAAGACTGAGCATTTGGACAATTTTTGTTAGCCATTCAGTATGAGTAAGAGGAACTAGTTTCATGGCAGTGTCATAAATTGCCAAAACCTGAATTTTCATAGTTTTCTGCCTTTTAGTAGATCAAATGTGGGAGTAGATGCAGAAATGTGCTTTAAGGATGGAAGAGAAATAGAACCAAGGAACTGACAGTAATTCATAGACTTCATAGATTCTTCTGAAGAATCATTTATATTATTTTATAGCTTTCCTTATTTCTGTTTTACCACACAACCTTTGGTCAGAAGTCAGCTTTCTAGACTTCATTCTCAATGTTGTTGTTTGAAATATTTACAGTAACTAACAAGCATGACTTCTCTAAATTGTCACTTGGTGGCACTGTTACCGTAGTCAAAACAAATAAAGCTTAACTCTATTGCAGGAAGACTTTTACTATCACACGCTTTTGTTCTGTTGAGTGTTTCCCAAGTCTATTAAGCAAAATTATAAGAAGTATTGGAAATATTTTGAAGCTTGGATCATTTAAATACCTTATTATTGCACTTATATTTTTTCCTGCCTTGGTATCACCAAGTTTAACTGTCAGCATTATCTAGGATTTGAGCCCATATATTGTAGTGCTACACATTAGAATA
Source organism: Rhipidura dahli (assembly GCA_013399225.1). Classification (NCBI taxonomy): domain Eukaryota; kingdom Metazoa; phylum Chordata; class Aves; order Passeriformes; family Rhipiduridae; genus Rhipidura; species Rhipidura dahli. The sequence goes on along the minus strand of VXAC01007451.1, from coordinate 132,997 downwards.
ATGGGGAAACATTGCTGAAACTAAAAAAAAAGAAAAGTTCAGGTAAATCATGTAGCTGAGGAAGTTCTGTTAGGCATTTTTACAAAACTGGATGAAAAACATTATTTTAAACCATTGCAGCAATAATGTTTTCACAATTCTTCTGTATTGTATTACTGTGAAATTCCAGTAGTACAAAGTAGAACACGTATCTTTTCTGTGATTAAATTATTAATATCACATGGGAAAAGCAGTGTTATTTTTAGCCTGAATAGGTAGTTAGATACAAACCTAGACTCAGCAGGTCAGCTGCTGGTAATTCCTGAAGAAGGAATTTGGAAATGAAATAGCTGAAGTGTGGCAGGACATGATGGAGGCAACTTAACTAAGGTGCATGGCTCTCTAGCTAAATGCAATTAGCCCTTGATGACCACCAGTTCAATGGGAGAAGAAAGTAACAGTGTTCAACAGAAGTATTTTGCAAACACATTCGACTCAGAGTTGGTGTCTTTTCTAAAGACACATTTCCTCTGTCACAGTGGAGGGGGTTTCTAAGCACAGACTCGTGTCACTCTTCTGTGCTGGCACTGATATTTATCTGAAGACCTTAGAGAATCAGGTCTCCAGTCACTCTGGTGGCAGTATCTTCTATTCAGACAATCCCCAGGACAGCTGCAAGAAGAACTGATCTTGCATAGAAAATAATTTGCTCTTAAGTACCATCAAACACATTCCTGCATAGCACTATAGTTTGACTTCTCATTAAGGAGAGTGTTTGTGTATCCTCATACTTCAGACAATGGTATGGTATGATACATGCCCAAAATTTGAGGTTTATTAATGACAAGTCAGGCTTTCACTTAATTTTACGTATGCTCTGTAGAATACCAACAGAGCTGTAGGTTTGTTTCCTTGACATGGAAATTCTTATGTATGAGGCCTGATAGGAAAAAAGATCCCATAAAAATTGGTTTCAAATCAGAATATTTAGAAATGCTGGCGTGGAGGTAGATGTGGGGGAAAAGGTAAGGGAAGTTTGTAAGTCATTGTGTGCATGGTTTGAAATGGTCTGCCTGAAGTCTGACTTTCATTTGGCCTGATGTATGGCTGTATTTAGATGCTGTGATGCACAGTAGCCAATGCAGCCAAGAAGTTAATATTTAAAATGAAGAAGAGATGAACAGACTTAATCATGTAAGAGAATTAAAGCTGTATCCCTAATAGAAGAACTGCAGGTACCCAATTGTCTGGTCATGTTATCTATCTAACCTTGGCAGAAGCTAGAAGTAGCAAAGGATGTCTAATTACTGGTTTATCTATGATTATGAAATCAGAATCTCTCTTGTCTCCCTAGTAAAAAATTATTAAAACCTGTAGGGGCTTGAAGCAGGCTGCAGCCAGTACTGGGCCTAATGGGAATGGCATCTTGAGTCAAACAAAGGAAGGTATTCTTGCACTTCAATTTTCTTTACTGGGAAGGATACTGGGCCAACCAAATAAAACAGAGACATGAATATGACAAAACCACTCATTATCCATTCATATTTTATGAAGTCTAACAGGGCAGAAGAAAAGCTATACAGAACCAGAGAGTGAGGACTTGCAAACTAAATTGACCATTGTAAATTTTCTACATATTCACCATACATTCTCTCCTTCAGGGGACTGTCTCAACAATTCAGAAATTATAACTGTTCCAATAGTTACAATGAACAGTGGCAAAAGAGTAAGTACAAAAGAGTAAACAAGAAACAGCTTATGGCATTTTCAGAATTGCTTTTGCTTCTTCAGCCCTTACTATATGACTGAGAAAGATATTGATAACAAGAGCATTTGCCTACAGTTCACAGAGCTGGACAAATTCTATTTCAACTAATGTAAGGCAGCGAGCACTAAAGCACATTATCACCTCTGTATATATATAAATAGCAGGTAAAAAACAAACAAAAAGGTCTTGTCTTAGTAGAGTTTGCAGGAAGTATTCCATCTTGAATGGTAGTTGTAAAAATTAGCTGACATCAAAACAGTTGGCAGGAGATGAAGATTCCTCTGCCCCTTAAGTTACCTTTATTCACTTTAGTTTGTCTCCAAGCCACCACTCTCCATAACAGCATCCAATTATATGGCAAGCTTTTGTCAATTTGTAGTGGCTTATTGTGGTTTTGTGTGTATTTATATGATGCATCTCTATGTATAAAATAGGAACAGTAATACTTACACAGGTTAAGCCTTAACTCAGGGCTGTAAGACCTCAGTAACACTGAAGAAGTGTAGAAATAAGGTATTCATCAGAGCCAAAATACAGATAGTTTCAGAGGAGACTGTACTGTTAAAATCCATAAAGAAAGACATTGACAAGAAATGCAAAGCCATTGCCCCATAAGGGGCACAGGGGAAGATAGACATCAATTTTGTACAAAACCTTCTGCATGGTTTCTTGATATACCTGCACCTCATTCCTAAGAGATGTAGGGTTGTTATCCAATACCTTTTCACCCAGGAGATGTGCTTGGCTGATGTCTGATTATCATACAGAACTTAGTGAGACTTTCCTAGACTAATGCTGACACCCACTACGCATTGCACCCATAGATATGACTCTTCATGAAAATAAGGGCTAAGAGTAAAGCATTCCACTTGGTGGAAAGGAACAAAGAATGCCACTGATGAGGAGTGGAGACAGGTTTGCAATGCTCTACTTCTGTTTCTTTAACTTTGGACACTGGGAATTTTCCATTCTCAAGCAAGGGAGAAATAATGGAAATGCACTTTGCTAAGATGTCATGCTGGTGTAAAGTCTCCACCACCCTGCAGGATACAATTTTGCTCCTTAGGAATTCTGAACACAATTGGAATGCAACTGTCTTATAGGATTGGAAACCTGCCAAAAAAGCACTTCAACACAATATTGCAACATCTTGACTTAAATCACCATTAAGAGTTTTGCCACTGTCCTGTCATTTCACCAGACTTCAGACATCTGTTACCAGGAATTGAGCCTGAGTAACTTCAACATGGCTTTATTCTGAAAGCAGATATCATTATATTCCATGAGAAGTGGGTATATCTTCACTCATTACAGTCCTTGTTTAATGAGCACAGATTTTGAAAGCTTGCTAAGGCATATCTGTAATTTTCTGCTTAGATGTTGAATCGGTGTTTCTAAAATATTCTACTTAGTGCATTCTCAAAATAACTTTCTTCCTCTCAACCCCATAGTTTATAAAACACAAACCAGTGCAAAATCTCTGCTAAAACTTAAGTGAATTGCATACTTCTGAAATTTAAAAGGAGAAATACCATGTAGCTATTGAAACTAAGTAAATATGCATATAACAGGCTAGAATATTCTAAACTTCCCTTATGTGTACGCATGGCCCTTGCTAAGAGAAAACTGCCCAAGACTGCTAGAAATGAGTGTAGAAAAACCCAGGTCAACTTTTCTCCAGGGTTCAGATGCAAAACATGAAAAGAGCTGTGATACGTAATCAAAAGCTCAAATGTTTTATTTTCCTTTAAATGTCTGCTTTTTTCACATTTCCACACCTAAATTAGGTTTGGAAAATTTTCTCCTTGTAGTTACATTACCATTCTCAGTCCTATGGAAGCCAATACTTCTTGATACTGCTCTGACGCTCTTTCATACATACATTTTCAATCTTCCCAGTGCCTTTGCAATGCCATTGACTTAGGAAAAAAAATAGTGTTGGGATGCAATAGGTCAGTGCTTTATATTTTTCCTGAATTTAATGACCACTAGACATTTTTCAAATGGATTTGGAGGATACTAGGTGGCTAACCAAGGCCTACAGAAGGACAATTTATTTGTTTCAATTTTTTTGTGGCCATATGGTCTAGAAGCATTTTACGAAAACCCTGCTATCAAAAACCACAGCAGTAGCTGCATTTTCTTAGCTTGACAACCAGATAAAGAGTGAGTATAAAAACTGAAATGTATTTTTCCAATATGAAGAAGACATATTCAATAACTACATAAAGTTTACAATAGAGATTTAACAATTGTAAAGATGATGTTATAAGTACTCAGATACAAACAAACAAATAAATAAAAACGAATCAGCTACCAAGGGTTAATATGTAGCTGAAAATCTCATTACAAGGACTGTGGCACATAATTGATCTGACTGTTTGGCTGACTGAGTCAGTGGCCCCAGAGATTTATGTACTCATGCATTTCTGCAAAGTCCTGGCTTGGGTCTGACTCTGTGCAGCTGTTCAATGAAGGCACTTCACAATCTGCAAAACAAAGAGTAAAATCTACCAGCCACAACACAGACAATTTAGAGGCTTGTCAGTCTAAGAAGAAAAGGTTATGTCAAGCTTTCCAGAGAAGATGGTTCAAACAGATGCAATTAATGTCAGAAGTGGGGAAGACAGCATGTTAAGAGGTGCTGCTGTAAGGGCTTCAAAATACCATGGCCAATGTTGGCACCAAAACTGTGCAATCAAATGTCATTAAAATGTGCTTCAAACTTCATATGAACTTCATTTGTATGTTACTTTTAATTTGTGTTAAGTTTTTTACCTCCATTCTCCTATATGTGTTTTTCACTACTTTATTTAGGGTTTGAAAAATGGCTTTGCATTAATTTTGAGGCATCTGTTTGGACAGTGCTGCAGAGTAAAATAAGAGTAAATTACCGAGAGCAGACAGAATCCACTTCTGTAAGAAGACAAGGTAAAATTGTCAAATGTCCTGTGTAGTAGCCATTATGAACATAGTCTATAAGGAAACACTTGTCTGCAATAAAATCTCTTAATATTGTTGTCCTATCCGTATACAAAATACAGATATAATGTATTCTTGTGTGTGCCCTTCACTATCTACGGCTCTGAGACCAGAAATGGTGTTACGTTTGATGTGATGAGTTGTTGTGGACACTACTAAAAGCAGCAGTTAGATGTGGAAATTAATTGAAAATGTAAGTGTTCTTGTCCTGCTCCAGGACTCCCAGTGATTTATGTGCATCTGGACTAGGGATATTTAAATGATGGGCTTGTGGAAAAGAAGGAAAGAGAAGCAATTAATCAAAAAGGACAATCAGTAAAAGGCACAATGAAACACTGCATCTTATGAAAAGAAAATGGGGCCTCCTTATCTAGCTTAACTTAGAAATAAAACATTAATTGAAATGCTGGAACATTATTTGAAGAATACCAAGAGGACATGTCTTTTACCAGTGATGCACATTTTACCTCTTGTGTGCTGCTGCAGGGTAACAACAGAACATCTCTGCAATTCAATAAACCCTTTCAAAAATTAACTCTATTCCATTTTTTTTTTTTAAAGATGTTGCAAGAAAAATATTATTTTCAATGAGCATTCCAGTGCTGTGATTTGTCTTATTTCCTTTTTTTGGTATTTCATTTGCCTCTTGTTTTCTCTCTCTTTTTTTTTTTTTTTTTTTTTTTTTAATTTTAATCAAAAAGGAGCAGTATCACTGCGAGAGATACAGATAGACTAAGCAGGTATTTTATGTAACCAAATGTTTAGAGCTGATGTGCATTTTAGGAATTATCTTCTAATCTAACAGCAGTCAATTAAACAAACCTGGTCACATTTCTGGCCTTACTTTACATACTGTGAACCATGGGTCAGAAGTCTTGAATTCAAGCCTCGGTCAAAAACTTCCAACAAAATATTTTTTTGCACTCTCAAATCAAGTGCTAATGATTCTCAGTAATAGTCTATCATAGTGGCAGGGGGGAAGTGGATTTTGTCTACAAACAGATAGTCTCAGTTTGAAATACAATTATCAAAGGGAACAATGAAAACACAATATATTAAGAAAACAGAGAATTATATTACATTCTTTCTTCTATACTGCTTCACAGCTTCCTTGAAAGTCTAGAATCATAAGGGAATCAAATGTTTATATCTGACTGAAACGAAATAATGTTTCTGTGGGAAAATTAAACAATATAAATATAAACTTGATCTCTTTAGCTGCAATTCCTTACTCTTTTATTATATGGCAATGACAGTTTCATGAAACAACAAAGAGGAGGGCCAAAGCTTTCAATGCCTGAAAACAAATTGCCCCAATACTAAAAAGAAAAAAATACCAACTCAAACAGCACAAGTGGAACAGAGAATGGTAGAAAGCAGCAATTCTTCACCTTGCCCAGCACCAAAGTTGAGGGAATTGGGAATGGAAACCTCAGCCCAGAGCCCTCACTATGAAATCTTAACCCTTACCACTGCTCATTTTATACTGTTTTCTGCTGGCATCTTTGTAAGGTGTAAAAACAGAGCTGTCTTGGAAATACTAGGCACACAAACACTGTAAGGGAGGTAAATCAGGTTTTTCCGTATTTGTGTAAACATTCCTGCCCTACAAGTATGAACAGAAAGAATATAGTCAGATGTTGTATTCATATACTCTGGTGAGCATGGGTATTTAAATAGACCTCAATGGAATTACTTTCATTAAAGTAGGCATAATTTTCAAAAGTAACATAAAATACTTTTCTTTGAGGAAAAGTGTGACAAGACTTGTGTGACAAGAAAAGACTTGCTGAAAAAAAAAAATCCAATGTCATTTGCAATTGAATTTGTTAATTTTATTTTAAAGGCAACTGCACTGCAAATTGAAAAATTACATTCCAGTTGTATATGCAATCCATCGATAGAATATATTATTAAAGTGAAAAGAAACTGTTTCTAAAAGGACAATCACCAAGTTCTTCAAAGCAGATAGGTTTAAAAGCTGTAGAAATAATATGGAAGTATATGTATATTGTAAATGTATAGTGTCATATTATGTTCCAGAGGAAATTAATGTATTTTTGTATATGAACAATCACATGAACTTTTGATCTGTTGTAGACCAATCACAAAATCAAAAGTTTTATCATTTAACACTGAAAATATTAACAAAGAAATCTTGTCAGATTGAAATCGTACTTTTTTCTAAATGTGAAAAACAAAGTTAATACCTGGCACTGTGAGTGCTTCTGCTGGCCAGTCTGGATAGGTTTCTAAGGCAGCTTTATTAGCTTGGATGTAATTTTCCTTAAATTATACTCAAGGCCAATTCATTGTGTGAAACTGAATTTTCATTAAGCCTAAGGCTGAGAAGTTGACATTTTTTATTGTTATAAGAATGATTGGCTATTACTATGGTTTCTGCAGAAAATTAAGTTTATGGCATTGAACAATGATGTTTATGGCAACAGTCTGTTCACCTGTCCATCAGTTCCTCCACTAGCATTCTTTAAAGCCATTAAGCTACTTCAATCAAACATCACAGGAAGAAACAGTCTCAAAGATAGTCACATTCTCCAAAGCCTTGTGAAATACGCTGCTCAGGCAGAGAAGAGAGAGTCACTTGGAAGAAGGAGGAAAAGGCAGGAGATACCAGTAATCCCTCAGGGATGCTGGAGCCTACATGAGGATGGGGACTGCAACAGTCACCCCATCCACTGGCTTTGGCACTGATCTGACCCAGGCTGGAATGAGCTGCCTTCCCCCTGAGAGCAGCTGGGCCAGAACAGGCCAGGCACTGCACCAGGGAGCATGGTGAGAGTGTGGACATCTGAGTGTTCCTTACAGCAGAGTTCTGGGGGAAAGAAAGGGGAACTGCAGGGACTGTAGCAGAACAGGTCCTAGAGAAAGCAAGGACAAACTAAAAGCACTGCCATGGTGCCTTGTGAGCAACACAGGGGAAGAGAGGGCAGGAAAGGATTTTGCCAGGACCAAAAGGTGGTTGACAGAAACCCCTGGGAAAGTGAGCCTCATATCTTCTTTGTTCACAAAGCAATTTGCTAGATTTTTACTGAACTTCTCCACAAAAAATTTTCTCTTTCACCCTGTCCTGGGGTGACATTTTGAAAATGTGTATTCACTCTTGTCTGCTCTAGAAATCACACACCCTTAACCTAAAATACCAAGGAAAAGGTTATGTTTGAAGCTCACTAATGAGCTTATTCAGTGCTTATTAAGTAGATGTGCTAAAAGCTACTTCAACTTCTAGGGCTTGCAAATATAAACATTTAAATGACCACATCAAACTCTGCATTAGAGCACAGAAAAAAAAAAAAATGATAAAGTGGTTTGTTTTGCTCTCCTAGCTAGATTTGCATAAGCAGCTCTTCTAAATTCTGCTGTATTCTGTCATTATTGTTGTTCCTAAAGATGAAGATTTTTTTTAAGTACACATTCAGTGTAATCTAATTTAATAGGATTATTTCAAATGAACAATTCACAAGTAGAAGTTGATAACTCAAGTTAACATTGAAACTGCCTTGTACACACTTTAATTAACTCAGATTAAAAAAAGTATAGATATAGCTTCTTCTGCAGAATACCAAATTAATGTAAGTGCCTTAAGTATTGGCAGAGGGGAAGCATAGCACACTGGGGATCACTTTGTCTCTTAGAGGAATGTAAAATGGATCACCAGATGTTGCAATATGTAGTAGATGCCTTTATTTCCGATCTATTCCATTTATACAGCATTACATAGTCTCATAGCAAATGCAGACTCAATCTTAACAAAGCTCTAACTTATTTAAATATCAAATGGTATTTTTCTTTTGTTAATGTTGATTCTGAAGACAGAAGATATATCAGAAAGGAAATAGTATGAGGCAAATTTGAAGATTTGTTCTTGGTTTTAAATGTATCCTCCAAATCTGAAAAAAAGGACAATATATTGATTTCATATTCTGCAGATTCCTTAGCGTAGTCATGGGTTTTTTACAGCCAAGAAAAAAAGCACAGTGTTCTTCCCCAAGCCATCTTCTTTGTTATTTATCTTTCTACTGGACAGCTGATGAAATTCAGGTATTTTCTGCAAAGAACAGAAACTACTGTGTAATAAGAAATGGAGGCTTGGGTTCAGCTTTTTCCCAAACAGCTGCTGCTATGACACGAATTTGTTCAGAACTACCATGAAAAGGAAGCTTTTTGGAGAAATGTTTGAGGAAAATAACAAAAACATTATTAAGGTGTTGGAGTTGGCTTTTTTAAAATTGATAATCCAGAATTTTTAAAATTAAAGAAGAATCAACTCATAAATTCCTGTTTCTACCAGTGCAGGGTTATTTGGCCAAGAAGCTTTCTGTCTTCCTTTTGGTGCTACCAGCCAGAATGGTTTGATAGGCAGGCATTTTCCTACATGTGCTGGGAATATTCAATGCTACTTCTTTTCCTATTTTTTTTTTTTTAATTCTATTTCTTTTTCTTCATTTGCTGTTTTCTGGCCTCCCCCAACACACTTTGAAGGAACAGTATCTGTTCAATAGAACTTTGAGGGGGCATCCAGAGCATCAATGTGCTTCAAATCAGAATCAACAAGAGCCCATGCAACAGGAATTTCAGTGCCTGACATTTCACTACTTCCATGGCAGTTTCATTCATATGCTTAGGCAACACACCATTATAAAATCTTTTTCAGTATCTGTACTAACTCCACTTGACAGAAATACCAGTCAGTCTCAGTAAATCCACACTTACAGCTCATACCTCTCAAGAGTATCCAAGTCTGCTCACCAGAAGTGCTGGAAGATGGATGCCTCCTAAGATCCTTCTGCTTTTATTGCCCACCAAGTACTTGCTGTGCCCTAAGCCTATAATCCACTGACAGTATGAAGCATTGGTGTAGGAATTTTTAACCCAATACCATACGCCACTGAGAAACCCTTCAGCCCAACAAAACCCCAGAAAGAATAGGGGAGTTAAAAGGTTCTCTCATTTCATTGCCACTCCACAATTTTAGTCCATCATGTTCTCAGTTAGATCTGCATCAGGCTGGGAGGTTAATTCCTCCATTAGCACTGCCTGATGCTGTACATGCTGTGTGCTGCACAGCGAGCCAGTCGCTCTCTGTCTCCTCATCTGCATAGCTGCTGCGTGCGGCTTTGCTTACCTCCCTGCCCGCTTTACTACAGTACAGTTCACTGTGGTTTCATTGCAGTTTTGAAGATAGGTTTATCTTCTTGATCTTCAGTTGGATGACACGAAAACAGAGCAAACATGACATGGGAAATAAGACAAAAATTGTTCTCATGCCACCATGCAAAACGGTGATGAAAGGATCATTTTCAAGCCACTAGCCTGAATTTCTTCAGATGAATTGAACTGCTTTACTGCAACCATTTTCTGCTACAAACTGAGAAATATTTTTCAGGCCAATTTGCAAGCCACTTCTTATTCAAAAGAGAAACAGATTGGTCCGTTCTCATCAGTTTTGCACTCAGATAGAAATAGAAGCCATTATGGACTCCTGTGTCTACAAAAAGACTTATCTAATTACAGAAAGTAGAATTAAGAACAGTCAACAGGTCTCCATTGGTAGGTCTAGTGAATTTAGCATGATTCTAAACTGTTACAGACAGGCTGTAGTTTCATGTGCCCTTGACAACATCCAGTGAATGAAGATTCTGTGAATGTATTTGGCAGTTAATAACATTATAGCAACTGTACTTAAAATTTAACTTCTATCCTAAATTAAGTCCCAGTTTCTGCCCTTTAAAGTAATTGAATGTTATTGACAGGAGAAAAGTAATAGGAAAAAAAACTTCAGAGAGGATAGAAGTAAATATATTTTACAGACCAGGAAATGAATACAAAAATTTCCAGTAGGAGACATAATCAAATATTTTAAACATTTTAAAAATAGAAACACAAATGCTTTGCAAGTCAAGTGTGAGCACATTATTTGGACAGTTCTATGTCTGTATTTTTAAGCTGTGTGTTACAATAAAGAAATTATTCTCTCAAAAAAAAATTCTGGAAAAAATGGTTTTCTTTAGTAGAACTCTAATGACTGAAGTAGAGGTATCATTTGTGACTAGTGACTAGTTTATAGTTTGAACTGTGACTAGAATTTCATAAGAATGATTAAACTAATATTTAAGAATTTCGTAATTCTTTTTAATTCCTATTCTCAGACTAAAACATAAATTTGGTGTAAAAGACTTGTAAGATATCAATGTCTGGATTTAAAACTAGAATTTCTCAGTCTTAGGATCCTTCATTATTTGAAAAATGAACATTTTTAAAGGCTGTTTTAATACACAGTTTATGCATTTGAAGTATTTGAACTACCCTACCTTGAAACAGGATGCTAAAATTAAAATTGCACTTGCAAAAGTATTTACAGAATGACTGTTCCTCCTATCCAGCCTGATATAAGCAGTGTAGAAAGGAATTTCTTTTCAGCAGTCTAATCAGGGACTTTTAAAATTAGTTGCAATTAGAAGCTTTTCTCTGCAGACATTTTTTCTTCTCAGCCTGGGCTTGAGTTTAGGAGACACTGAACAAGTCTACATAAACTTTCAGTTTTTAAACAATGGCCAGAAGATATATAAACCAAAAAGCCCTGCCACAGAGATTCTTGCCTTGCAGATGATATTGGCCTTTCCATATGTGGTCACTGCAGCACTGCATCACACTAATCCCTCACTTAGCAAGATGCTGATGTCAAGACAAGAGTTATCAACACTTTATTTTGTATTTCAGAGTATTACTCCTTTTTTCAGACTCTCCTGTGCTGCTTGAACAACAACAGAGATAAACATATAGAGAATAATCTTTGTTTTCTCCCAGAAAGATACAGCTAAATTGTTCAGCTGGCAAACTTACATACATAGCTTCACTGTCTGCCTCGGGCTAGATAATGTATACTTATGAATCTAGGACTCTTTTAAAGTGGCTTATATAAGAAGGAATACAGATGAAAGGAATACATTGGCAAAAGAGGGAAGAATAGAATATTCAAAATTATTCTACTGTGTTGACCTGATACCTTTCTATTAATACAATTCTGTTATGCTCAATAACAGTTCATTGCTTTTTAATGGTTAGAGCTTCATTCACTGCTATTGAGTAACTTCTGAGTCCAGCTCCGAAAAACAAACACTGTCAATTCCTCAAGTGAGAAGCAGAGAACACAGATATAAACATATAACAAAAGCTGTTTAAAAGCAAAAGGGTTGTTTATAATTATGCTTTGCTTCCTGGTCAGTGAAGATGTGAATGATGAGTACATGAAGTGATTTGGAGGAAATTCTTTATCTCTGTTTAATTCTGGCAAAATCAATCTGTGGAAACCATGTAGAAATAAAAAAATGTAAAAGAGAAAATACTGTAAGAGCTTCCTCATAAATGCATGTGATACAAATGGTGTAGACACCTGCATGGGTGTTTGTCTGACCTGGAATGTTTCCAGGACGAGACAGCAATGTATGGCCACACTCCCCAAATGCTGGAGGTTTGGGGAGGCTCTGGGTTTACCCTGGGAGCCCTTGGCAACATCTGGGAGCTTGGCACAGCATTATGACAACAAAATACTTTGCATGAGCTGGAGTGATTTCACATTTGTAGTAGGAACAAAGACTAGGTTTTAAATTTCAAACACAACAAAAAATTCTGTTTTAAAAGTAAAGAAAATTTTAAGACCTCATCAAAACCCATAAATACGTTCTGTTTAATTTTGCCAAATAGTTGTATGAACTTACTTCTTTTGCTGTGAAAAAGGATTCTGCTGTTTACAGCTTGATTTTTTTTTGGCCTTCTTTTGATCATTATCACTTACCTTGATAAACTGGAAATACTGATTTGTACATCTAGCACTAAAGAATACTACATTCTGAAATTGTTTTTTACTTTCTTTTGTCTGTGTTATTTTTGCAGGTGGAAAAAAACAACAGCAACAACAGCAACAACAAAAACAGTGCAGCACTCCTTTTGGTTGTTGATATTCTTCCACTGCTAAAGAAAGTAGAATTTTTTCCCCTGTAGTGACACTGCTTTTGTGTAAGTGTACTATTATCCATTAAAATATACTGCCATGTGATATTTTAAAAGCAGCTCAGTAAAGGATATAAAGCTGTTTATAAAATCTATAATGAAATTAGACAACCTATGTCATAATGTCTGCATTTTCCACTGAGAGATAAAGAAAACAAAAGTCCACAGGAAAGCAGTGGACTTGGCATCCAGAGCAATTTACTAATTGAGAAAAAAAAAAAAAAAATATTGTGCCCTGTCAGGACAAATTCGTCTCTTTGTTTCCAGCAATTCAAAGTCAAAAGGCAAGGTTGAAGCTATAGATTCAGGTTGAGTCCACTGAACTCTAAAATTAATTTTAATGCAACAGTCTAGGCATTTGATTAGTCTGCATTATTATAATTTATTTCTGGACATTACCACTTGCTAAATGTTCCCATCACTTTGGGCAAACCTCATGAAGTTGTCCCCTCTTTCAAAATATAGCTGCAATAAACCTCATTGCTTGGCTGAAGAGAGCTGCTTCGGATGCCAGCTAGCTCACAGCGCTGCCTTACTTCGCTTGAGGCCTGCCAGGGAGAAGTGCTTGAGAAGCTGATTTTTAAGAGCCCCTGAGCAGTCTCAGCAACCCTGGAGACATGTGAGCACTTAACTGTTCTAAAAGACAAGCCGAGAGACAAAGAATTGAATCTGTATCTCCACATTATGTTCAACTACGACAGGGCAATTAAAGAGCTTTTTCACGAGGTAGCTTATGGTTTGTGTGTGTATAACTTCAGCCATTGCCCTCATACATCCCTACAGCATTTAAATGTACTCTGTTCCATATATCTGTTTGAACGCCACTAAAAATATCTACTAAGACACATTCAGTACAGATTTATTTTCAGACTAATTCCAGATTTCAGTGCTGCAAACATTAAGGAAGTTCTCACTCCTTTTCTCAAGAATGTTTAATTCATAATCGATCACTGTGTCAAAAGGACCACTAATTTGACGTTCCAGCAATTTAAAATTTCCCTGATGGAAGTCTCCAAATCATCTATTTTCTCCAGATTTAACAATAACACCAATTACATTTTCATGTGCCAAGGTTTTCAGTAATTTAAAGAATCTGACTAAATATGGATATTGGTGAATTTTTGCATCTTGTAATAAATTATTTCTTATTTCATGTACAACATATTCCCACTATATCCTGATGCCTGAGATGGCCACCTAAAAATAGAGACTAGACAAGAATAAGGGAATAAAAGTAGGTATTTATTTGAAGGGCCGTCAAGGTACACCTTGGGCAGTCAAAAGGCTACACCCAAGATGGACACTGGGTCATGAGTTCTTCACACATTTACAAGTTTTTTGCATATCAGGGTCAATTCTCTAATCACAACCCCAGTTAATGATGTAACAACACCAAGTTTGTGCAAACCTCCTCTTCAGAAGCCTTAGTTTACATATTTTGGAGCCTGGGACAACCTAGGTGTCCTTGGACACCTAGAATGGCTTGTTATGTCTAACTAGCATGAGAAAAAATGGCTAACAGGCCACAAGAAACTTCAGAGTTACACACTAGGCAGTACAGGATCTGAAAAATATAAAACTTAAAACCTAAGTCATCAACCCTCTAAAAGGAATCAATTTATTTTTAACAGTTATGTTATTCATGAAGGCTGTAAGACTTTCACATCTTCTCTTATCATTAAGGTTGTTACTTAAAGAAGGTAAAAGAGTGATTAAAGAATAGATTCAGGAAATGCTATTATATTTAGAATGTAAAATTAACTATATCCTTTATTTAGACAGTTATGAAAATGTTTTAAAAGTGTTTAAAGTGTTCAAATAGTTTTAAGAGCTGTAATAATAGCTTGCCCTGCCTTGAAAAAGCACACACCCTGTCCCCCGCAATCCAGCACCATGGAAACCCGCATTCAAATGAGTCCCTGTCCCGCCGAAGACACTGTTACAAACATTCCCTAGACACCCACGAGCCATTGGTTAAAAAGTAGGAGCCTATCACCAGAGCTGGGAGAGGAGGTGACCAACCCCCATGAGCCATGGGGGCAGGACTGAGGGGGTGGAGCAGAGCTAACACTCGGTACTATTTCTCAAACCAAATTCCAAAGCCATCCCTCTTCCGTTCGGACCAGCCTCGAGGGAGCTTCGCTGTTGGATCAGACCATTTTCCAACCACGCTTTTTTAAAGCAACCAGCACTGAAAGAAAGGTTTGCCTGGTTTATACCAGCCAGACTGGCTGAAAAAAGGCTTCAATTGTGAAGGATCCCGGACTTCATCTTTTTTCTAGTTTTTCAAGTTTTTTTCTCTTTCTTCAGTTCCAGTTGGTTTAATTGTTAAAATAAACCGTTTTTATTTAGTTCAATACCTAGAATTATCCTTTTTTTTTCAGAACGAGTTAGGTCAGTAGTTTGAGAACGGATATAGAGACCCTTCTTTAAGCTGTACTTCAAGATCTTTACATTCAAACTAGATGAACTCCAAACCACAAGGAGCTTTTACTTTCTTCTATGGCTTTTCTTACCATAATGAGGAATTATTGCCCAAGCCATTGCAGAAGCGTAGATGCCACCAATCATCCAAAACATACAGAGCCAGCTCAGGTGTTCACCCCGTTTCTCCCGAGCAAGCACTTCCGAAAAATAGGAGAAGACTGTTGGCATAGCTCCACCGATCCTAAAAGGAGACACAGATCACGGATTAAGCAAGAAAGTAACAGCAAGATCAAGTCTGAACAGCAGCAGCCATCAAACACCTCAACTACAAGCAGCTTCTCTGGCAAGTGTTTTTTTCTCAAATTGCAGCATGTATTGGGGAGATCTAGAGAAAACTTTCATGAGTTTGTGTGCAATTTTTGTCAAATACTTCCTCAAAAATTCTATGTACTATTTATTGCATTCAGTGTTTCAAGGGAGTTGTCAATGTGTCAGTTACTGGAACAAAAAACAGTGCAAAGTCTTGACTTTCACCATTACAAAATCATGGCAGCCTACTGACAAGTGTCAAAATACTTTGCTTCTAATGGAAAAATATCAATCATTTTCCCAAAGAGTAATAGGGATTTCCCTAAGTCTTACCTTCCACAATTTAGGTAACCAAGAAGTAACTAACAGTCAATGAGGTTTTTTACACACAATTAAAAACATCTTTTATTCAGTAGCCCTACATGAATGGGTAAGCCTTGCTGGCTTTTTACTTAACTTTTTATGAAAAGCATATGCATTAATATAGTATTCATTTTTTCACATGGGAAAATAAACACTGTCTGAAGGTCAGTTGGACAGAAAAAAAAAGGAGAAAATTCAACTCAGTTTTACAGAAATTAAACTAACTCAAGATATGTATCACTTTTTGTACCAGCTTCCAAGTCATTTATTACTATCTTTACCTGCTCACTACATATGCAAGTTGTCAAATGTTCTACATCAGGACAAGTCCTTCTGGAACTTATTTTTTCCAATGAAGAAAATACTTTCACACATATTAGATTACATATTTCAGTATATGGCATGGTTTGAATTTTTAAGTGAATTTTAAAGATAAATGCATATTTGTGATGTCATCTGGGAGCTACCAAACTGGAAGCAAAGAGCACACCTCAAAACAGTTTTAACAAATATTAATAAGTAAAAGATGAACACAGAAATAGCATTTCACCACTAAGAAAATTCAGTGCCATAGCCATACACTTTATTTTAAGATATCTTCATGTACTGTGATGAAGTACTGGATTGAGCTGTTATGCTTGTACAGGGGACTGCTGTTTTCTCATTTCCTTTATACAGCTCTTCACAGAACCACAGAATGCTTTAGGTTGGATGGGACCTGAAAGACCAGCCGGTTCCAACCCCCTCATATGGGCAGGTACAACCTCACTGGACCAGTTTCCTCATAACCCAATCCAACCTGGCCTTGAACACTGCCAAGGATGGCACAACATTCCTTGGCAACCTGTTCCAGTCCCTCACCACCTTCACACTAAAGGATTTCATCTTAATATCTAACCTAAACTTGCCCTCTTTCAGTTTGAAGCCATTCCCCCTTGTCCTATCACTACATGCTCTTGTAAAAAGTCTCTCTCCATTTGCCTTACAGGATCCTTCAGGTACTGGAAGGTCCAGTTAGGACATCCTGAAGCCTTGCCTTCTCTGAAATAGTGCCGGGCGATATTTAGCTTTACAATGAATGTTTTGCATAGTTGAACCTGCTGGCAGTTAAAGGCTCCGCTGGTAATGCAGATGTTTGCACTTCAAGGAATTCTTGTTGCATACACAGCTTACAAGGGCTGTATACCATTTCTTCTCAAGGGTGGAAACACTGAAAGTCTTCACTAGCAAATTGCTCTGTCACAGGCAACAGGACACATTGTCCTTGGAGCTTCCCCTGCAAGCCTGGGCTGAGGAAAACCTGAGGGACTGTGGCAAAGAGTAGAACCACAACTCATTTTCCTGTGATGGGGAAGCCCTGCTGTCTCAGGGCTCTCCAGTTTACAAAATATAAACAGATCACAGCTATGATGCCTTATTCTCCAGGGCTCAGACACAGCTCTGAACTGCACACCCACAGTATTGTCTAAATAGAGTACTCACGGTTCTAGTTAGAGTTTCTTTTCTAATGTTAAAAATTTACTAGTAGAACCAGAAACAAGATCTTCCTCTTTTCTGCCAAATCTGGAAATTGCTGATGAGGAGTTATAGGTGCTCTCTTTCAAGAAGACCTAATTTAATATGTTGTTCATGGCATCCACTGGGTGAATGTTTTAAGCTGAAAAAATCTACCCTGTCTTAATGTCACAAAATGTACACAGAACCTGACCAAAAGGAGCAAAAAAGGCATCTCCCACCTGTCAGCATGAACCAACATGGATGATGGGAGGTACATGCTGCCTTAGCAGTTAAAACTGATCCAGGCAGGTTGGCATTCATGCAACATCCTAAAGGTTCTCCAAAGCCACAGAAGCACTGTGTATACTGACCATATCAATAGGGCAACTTTTCTAGCAAACAGACCTTTTATATGTGTAAAAGGAATTTTGGAGCCAGCGAATTAAAATATTTATTTAGGATATGCAAATAAGCAGGAGAAAAAAATCAGCTTTGAAAACTCACAGTTTTTCTGTTTCAACTGATTGGTTAATTTGGCATTTCCAGTACATCAACAAGCTAAGAAACTCTTTAAAGTCCAGATACTATGTTCATATGGATTAAACAGCAAAAAAACCTGTCTACAGTTTAAAGGAGAAATACAGGGTGTACTTCCATCATACAGACAACTGCTGCTACGTAGAGTTGTAGGTCTTTGTTTCATAGTGATGGTGTAGTAAAGTGTTGTGCACTTTTTTGCACCTTAAACCTGTGAATGGAAAATTTACTTCTCAGCTGGTTAAACACTTCCTTCTGGCTTCACGTAAGGGCAGACTGATATTGCTGCAAGCTTTTAGGACACCAGTACCTGTGAAGCTCTTCCTCTATTACAAAGATACAACAAGAACTAAGAAACTATTATGAAAAACTTAGAAAGGCTAATCAGGCAAATTAGGCTAATCTCCTAAAGGCTAATCTCCAGCAAAACTGGAGGAGCAAGGAGGGAGATGGAGAAGAAGCATTCTCCTGAAGAAGACTATTCTTTAGCTCTTAATGCTGGACAATCTCAAAGTGGCAGTAGCCATGTCGCCACTCTCTAAAACTTGCTCCTAAATGCAGAACAAGTGACAGCAGGAAGGGAGAATAGAAACAGCTACAACTGTTGTCACACCCAACAACAATGAGAAAACTCCTTGAAAACTGAATGGACCTTGAGAACTCTTCTAAGGAGCAAAGAAATTTCTTTCTGATTCCTGCAGAAATTTTAACTTGTGCTGAGTACTACAGTCAGTTTCTATTACAGAACTACTATGGTGTCTGGTATTCTGAACACTGCTAGCAGAAACATAAACTACCTCTCAAAGACTTGGGCAAGGGAAGACCAGAATATCTCCAACTTCTTCCATCACTCTCCTGTGAGGATTTTTCAGATCCTTCAGCCACTACTGATAATTATGAATTAACTTATCAAAAGTTCATAATAAAAAACTCACCACCATATCACCCAAGAGCTGCGGAAGAGGAAGAGGAAGAGCTTCCCAAGAGGAAGAATCTACTTTTTATAGTTAAAAAAAAAGAAATCCTAGGCTGGATTCCATCTTCACTTGTGCTCAGATAAGCCCTTAATAATTCAGTGTCTCCATATGAGCCCTTCTGTACTTCCATGGAAGGAACAGAATTTGATCCTTAACATTTCTGTGTTCTAAGTTTGAAAGCAGACTGCCTCTTTGTTGCCCACCAACATTTTCTGGAATGCATGGTGGCATGCACAGGAGGGTATTTCAAGTAATATTAAAAGCAGAGCGGCTACTAATTTTTCAGTAGGACGACTTCATCTTCTGTTTTAAGGGAAATGCAAATCCTATTTTCCCACAGGATACAGTGTTAAGTCTGCTTCTGGAAATAAGTGGCATGATACAGTGGGCTGTTTGCTGTTACTGTGTTTGTAAATTATATGGCTCATGGTCCCTTGTAGAAAACAATTTGATACATGAAACTATATTCTTCTCTTGATATGTCTGCCTGTGCAGATGAAAAGCCTGTGAAAACTGTGCTGACTTCAGAAGAACATTATTTCCAAACATGGGAAAGATTTTAACTTTCCTAAATACAACTAATTCCAGAAAGCTGAAGTTTTAATATCTCATCTGTTATTAATTTCTGTTACCTTTTCAATTATCCTAAGCAAAGCAGTGCCATAAACATGCCACTCACAGATACCAGATGGAAGTCCCTGCACTACTTCCTTAGGGGTCACAAAAATTATGTGTCTTGTTAGCATATACAAAAACTGAAGTACTTTTTTATATCTTCACAGATAAATTGTGTGGAGTTTGACTATTTTTAAAAAAAATTTGAAAACCCACTGATCTGAGCCTCTGGGATGATGATCATGAGTGATACCTGTCTCCAGAACAACACATTCTGTAATGAGGCACAATCTAATACCAACAGGGGGCAAAACTTCATTGAGCTTGGCCCAAGGTTGTGAAATAAGTGCTCTCTCTCAATAAGGATCAAACTTTTCACCTGAAACAAAAAGATGCCTGCCTCTAGCCTTGGGGTTTTTTTGTAAATATGTAGGAATATGTGCAAGAATAACACTGAAGAAGCAGCAGGAACCTTTTGCTACTGCACATGTTATTTATATATGGGAGAATAGCATAAATGTCTATCAAAAGAATGACAGATGTTGATTTTTTAGTTATTCTTCATTTTATGTGATAAACTCCATCAGAAGTTTATTTAGTTTAGGCAGAGCAAGACTTTTATGCATTTATGTATACTCTCAATTCATGTTTGTTCTGTGACAACATGAAACTGTGAGAAAGGTGAAACCAAAAGGAGATTTAAGTTATGCACCTTAAGAGAGTAGGATTCAATGAAACAAACAGTAAGCTAAGGTACATTTGCATTTTCTTTGTTACAAACAAAGATGATAAATGTCTGCTAATCTACCTTGAGAGCTGTGATTTGTCACAACAGATTTTGGCAGCTGCACAGTGTGACAGCTGGGATGAAAACACGTCTGTGAGGCATTCAGAAACCTCTGGCTTCAGAGAGAAGCTATTGTTTATTTGCAGATTTACTAGCCAAAGGGGCTTGAAATGCAAAAGCATACAAGGAATAGAGATAATTAGGAAAAACAGCCCTTACAGAATACTAAATATACAAGGTAGGATGGTGTTCTTCTGAAATACCTTGTCTTCTCTTTCAAACTTGGACAAAATCCAGACTAAAAATAGACACTGTCTGTGTGAGACAGCATTTGCAAGTTGTCACCTTGTTATTTGCAATTTGTTAAACAGTGATAGAGCTCAAAACACAGATTCAGAGATTTGGAAACAGCCCATCACTCCTTGTCCTTCCATCCAATTGCATGTAACAGTTCTCTAGCTCAGTACCACGAGTCTCTTTGAAAAATATCTCTGTTGTTTTCCTTTCAGAACTGCCATTTGACTGTCAGAGTATCTAAGGGGGAGCAAACAGACCAACCTTTTCCTTGAGAACTGCTGGATAAAGCCCTAGAAAACTGCATCACACTAAAGACTAAGTTTTGCTGATCACCGTACCCATTTTTAAATACAAATGTTTCTTTGTGCTATGAATACTAGAGATGTTTCCTTTCAGGTACACAAGTGGCCTGTATGCTACTAAGAGCAAGAGAGTCCTTGTAAAAAAGATTCACATGATTATTTACTGAACTCTACAACAGTCAGTTCTGATGAAAGTTGAACTGGCAAGTAAATAATTCACTCCCTGAATTTACCCAACACTATTTTAAAAAGTCAAGTTTAATGCAAATTCAGGCATATAATAGCAAAGAATTTTCTAGATATGTCAGATAAATTGCTTTCACATATGCCATCACAAAATCATTGCTCATGAATTCTTTCTTTTGTAGATTTTCTTCTTCTTTTTCCTTCTTCTTTTCAAGTTTTTACTTGAAAGACAAATACCATGGTGGGTGTTTGCTATAGACACCGAACCAGGAAGAAAAGGCAGGTGAAATAGTCTATAAGCAGCTGGGAGAACTCTCACAATCACTGGCCATTGTTCTTGTGGGGGATTTCAACCTACTGGATGCCTGCTGGAAAAGCAACAGTGTGGAGAGAAACCAGTCCTGGAGGTTCCTGGAGTATGTGTAAGTAATGCCCTGACACAGCTGGTCAGGATGCCAGCAAGGGAGGGCACCCTGCAGAACCTGTTGTTTGTGAACAGAGCAGGACTGGTGGGTGATGTGATATGATTGGAGGCTCTCTGGGCAACTTAATTCATTGTCAGAGAGGTAAGGAAGGGTGGCAAGGTTCAACATACCACGAACTTGGAGGACAGAGTGGGGCCTGTTTAGAAGCCTGGTTGACAAAGTCCCTTGGGAGCCAGTCCTAGTGGGCAAACGAGCCCAGGAACACTGGGCATTCTTGAGGAAAGAAATCCTTTCAGAAGTGCAGGACCAGGCTGTCACCACGTGCTGGAAGCTGGACCAACAGGGAAGAAGACCAGCCTGACTGAACAGAGAGCCAAGCAGCAGAAAAAAATAAGAGAGTTTATGACCAGTGAAAGACCAGGCAGGCCACTCAGGAAGTGTCATGAGGTTATGCAGGGAGAAAATCAGAAGGGCCAAAACCCAATTGGAACTTAATCTATTTACTGCTGTAAAAGGCAAAAAACTGTTTCAAAAATATATTAACAACAGAGGCTGGCTAAGGAAAATATCCAGCCTTTATTTTACATGAGGGGGGAAACAGAGTGACAAAGAACAAAGAAAAGATTGGCATCTTCTTTGTCTCAATTTGTTGCTCTCAGGGTACCCACCTCCTGATCTGTAAGAGAGAGAGAAGCAGCAGAATGAAGCCCACATAATACAAGGGGAAATGTTCAGTGACCCACTATAGCACTTAGACTTGTTCAAGTGTGTGAGACTGGATAGGATCCACCAAGGGTCCTGGGGGTGCAGGTGGAAGTGCTCATCCACTTTCCATCATTTTCCAGCAGTCCTGGCTAGTTAGGGAAGCCTCACTGACTGGAGGTCGGGATACATGATGCCCATCTACAAGGAGGGTCAGAAGGAGGATCTGGGAAACTACAGGCCTGACCTTGGTGCTGGGGAACGTCATGAAGCAGATCAACCAGCACCATCACATGGCACACATAGGACAATCAGGGGATCAGACCCAGGCAGCATGGGTCTGGTTTGTGAAAAGCAGGTCCTGCTTGACTGACTTGATCTCCTTCTATAATAGGGTCACCTTTAAAGTCACCACCTTAGTGGATGAGGGAAAGATTGTGGATGTTGCCTAACTTAGTAAAGCCTTTGACGCCATCTCCTACATAAAAGCATTATCCTGGAGAAACTGTCAGCTCCTGACTTGGCCAGTTGCACTGTTCACTGGGTAAAAAACTGGAAGAGTGGCTGGGCTCAAAAAACAACAGTGAGTGGAGTTACATCCAGCTGGCAGCCAGTCACCAGTGCCATTCCCCAGGGCTCAGTACTGGGACCAGTTCTGTTTAACATTTTCACTGATGACCTGGACAGGGAGATCGAGTGCACCCTGAGTCAGTTTGCAGGTGACACCAAGCTGGGTGGGAGTGCTGATCTGCTGGGGGGCAGGAAGGCTCTGCAGAGGGATCTGGGCAGGCTGGATCATGGGCTGAGGCCGATGGTGTGAGGTTCAACAAGGCTCAGTGCCGGGTCCTGCCCTTGGGTCACAACAACCCCAGGCAGCTCCACAGGCTGGGGCAGAGTGGCTGCAGAGCTGCCCACAGGAAAAGGACCTGGGGGTGCTGGTGACAGCAGCTGGACATGAGCCAGGGTGTGCCCAGGTGGCCACAAAGGCCAATGGCATCCTGGCCTGGATCAACAACAGTGTGGCCAGCAGGACCAGGCAGTGATTGTCCCCCTGTACTGGGCAGTGGTGAGGCTACACCTCAAATCCTGTGTTCAGTTTTGGGCCCCTCACTACAGGAAGGTCATTTTGCTGTTGGAAAATGTTCAGAGAGGGCAACCAAGGTGGCAAAACATTTGGAGCAAAAGTCCTAAGAGGAGTGGCTGAAGGAGCTTGGGGTATTTTGGCTGGAGAAAGTAAGAAAAAAACCCTTATCGCTCCCTACAACTACCTGAAAAGAGGTATAGGCAGGTGGCTATTGGTCTTTTCTTTTCCAAGTAATGAACAATGGAGTGAGAGGAAACAGCCTCAAACTCTGCCAGAGGAATTCCATAGTAGGAATAATTTCTTCATGGAAAGGTTTGCAAAACATTGTAACAGGCTGATCAGGGAAGTGAGGAGTCTCCACCCCTCGAGGGATTTAAAATATGTGTAGGTGAGGCGCTCAGGAGTAAGGCTTAGTGGTGGACTTGGCAGTATTAGGTTGATGGTTGACCTCAGTGATTTTAAAGATCCTTTCCAACCTAAATAATTCTATAATTCTATAATTTTTCTTTTGATCTTTTTTCTGTCATGTAGTTTGTCTACTTTATTTACATACATCCCTTGTCTAGTCTTTTTCTGCCTTCTGTATAATCTTCCTTTCCTGATAAAAATACTGTGTTCTTCTCTAAACAGCTTTAGGGAAGACCCCTTCTCTTCGAGGTTTAGATTAATCAACCTCTACCCACATCTGAAGCTGCAAGGGCTGAATCAAAGCCATTTGTGAAGCTCAGTCCTTGCCAACTGCTTCCTTGGCTTCACTGAGAAGGGCATATCCCTTCTGGCACAGCCTATCAGCTTTGAAGCCAGTCACCTGCAGAGCTATTCATTAGCTCACGGTGTAAAAACACTGATAGCCATGGGTAGGAGACAGCTGGATGCTGGAGAGGAATCAGAGGCAGAAGATTACAACCTTTTGGGGGAGAGAGAGTACGAGCTGCCTCGTGAAAAAGTTGAACACGTGGATATGAGGAGGTAAAACATAAATACAAGATGATACTCAGTACTGATTACAAAAAGTTTTAAAAGTTGGCTGTTGATCTCAGCTTCCTGAAGGAACTGCTTGTGTAGGCCAACATTTCCACATGGTCTGTGTCTCCTTTTTCCCGTTGTTATGTGTACAGACTGCTTGCATTCCCTTCATGTCATAGTCTCTAAGAAGTGAATAAACAACTCTATTTTTTTTTTTTTTGCCACTTGCCACTATGATATACAAAACTGCTGGTAAAAGTCAGCATGTGTGGACTTACACAGACAACTACCTCAAAACTGCAAGTTACGAGAAACTATATTCACCATTTTGGATTTTTGCTAACTTTTGATTCTCCACAAAGAATTTGAGAAAATATCTGAGTTATGGTTTTACTATAGTGACACCAGCACTCTGTGGTAGATCCCAATAATGTAGAAGGAAGGAAGATTTAGAGATTGTCTAAGGAAGGATGAAGAAAGCTGTCTGAAGGTAAGTGTCAGATTTAATGAAGTATAGTCTAAAGCAGTCTGGAAAAGAAATGTTATATTAATTTATCTTGAGAAAGACTTTCATTCACAATGGGTTACAGGCAGAAAAAAAGCTTCTTAATAACTTCTAATTACATCAGTCAACAACATCTAACCTGTATTTCCTAATATTTCTGTGGGCCTGGAGAAGAAATTTGGCCAAATTGGAAGTTCTGGCAAATTGAAAGAAACCTTTGCAGTCTGGAAATAATGTGTGCTTTTGAAATAGGACACATGTATTTAGCATTTTTTATTTTGCTCCAAAGAAAGAATAACTTTCTATCAGGAGCAAACATAGAAGTTGCCTGAAAAGTTTATAAACTGTAGTTCATCTCAGGATATGTATTTCAGCTACTTTTCACTGCATGAAAACTTTGATTTCTTTTAGAAGTAATATCTGGGCTGGATAAGCATGATTTTTTCCCAAATAGTATAATATGTGCTTATTTCAAAGCAACCAAAATGAAATTTACTGGGATAAAACAAATCTATAGTGCAGTTTTAATCACTTTATTATAAATTTAGTTGTTG
The DNA here is from genome assembly GCA_013399225.1 of Rhipidura dahli. Taxonomy (NCBI): domain Eukaryota; kingdom Metazoa; phylum Chordata; class Aves; order Passeriformes; family Rhipiduridae; genus Rhipidura; species Rhipidura dahli. The sequence goes on along the minus strand of VXAC01007451.1, from coordinate 107,707 downwards.
TACTTTAAAAAATTGCATCTAAAATTTATGTATCAAAAATATTAAACTAATAGCTTAGATTAATGTTTTTTAGAAATTGGATAAAATTCTGTAGCTAAGAATACTGTTTGACAGAGGTAGTGTTGAACAGACAACAGCTCCAGCTTCATTCAAGTTTACAGCTATGTTCTGAGTCATGATCTGTATCAGAGAAACCCTCCTTTGACAATTTCAGACAGATACAACAAGGTGCTTTTAGATGATAAACATTTGCACCTTCCCAATGACTAATGATGAATACAGCTGAGAGTTCCTTGTCTAGATCTTTTCACCTTGTAGGAAACCATGTCTGAAGCCCTTCTAGACCTTTTTCAGGCTTCTGGATTCAATTTCCTTCTGAGTTTTTATTTTCAGTCCATAAATAGAAGAATCACAGTTCTGACATTATTTTCTGGAAAACAAAATTATTTTGCAGACATTCCAATATTTCTTCACTCTTTTCTCTAGCTTAAGTTTACATTTCAGAATTTTGTATGAACTGATTCTCTTTATGCAGCAATATCTTTATATTATTTATACTGGTATGCATTCAAAATCTCTTTAATTTTTTTGCCTGCAGAAGTTTTACTAGTCTAAGGTTTCTTCAGATTAAAAATGGGGGCGGAAAGTATTTGAAGGGGTATTATTTCACTGAACATTTTACTTCTATAAACACATTTTCACTGCAAGAGATTGCAAGAAGAAGATATTTTTTAGGTTTTTTTAATAAATAAAATCTTCTATGAGATACTGGTTTTATTTTTCATGCTTCTTAACTTTTTAATTATTATCTAGAAGATAACAAAGCAGTTTAAACTCTATATACCTAAATTATTTTATATCATTTGAATACTTCTTAATATTTCAGTGATCTTTAACGTAAAATAATTGTCCAGCTAACTCTCTGCCCCTTCAGAAAACTCCCACTCCTCTCCAGTATGAGTAACAATACTATTTTGCCTTTAATACATACCATTCAGTTCTTTCTTTAAAATCATTCTAATTCCACAGTTGGGCTCTTTGAAATGCACAAAATTACTAGAACAAAGCATCCTTCCTTGAAAATAGAGGTACAGTGGTATGCCATCAAGAAAGGGAAGATTAGAGAAAATGTGTGCCCTTTCCTGAAGTAATCCAGGTTACCTGGATATCAAGAAGGCTGAGGCACTCATCAACACTTTTTTCCTTCTATATTCGTGGCAAAGAGCCCCACCCACATCAGCTGCAGAAGGCAAAGCAGGGGAGCTGTAAGAATGACAATATCCCACTGCGGGAGATGATCAGGTTCAAGAACATCTAAGTAGCCTGAAGGTGCACAGGCTGATGGGACCTTTCGAGATACATCAGTGGGTCCTGAGGGAACTGGAAGATGAAGTTTCTGAGCAGCTATCCTCCATATTTGAGAAACTGCAGGAATTTGGTGAGGTGCCTGTTGACTGGAAAAGGTGAAACATACCATCAAGATGAGCTTTTCTCACCCTGAGGGTATGAGAAACAGATTCTTTTTTAGAAACCTCATGGGTTTCACACTGCTACTCTGATACCATGTGAAGGGGATTATTCAGAGGAAAAAGCCAGCCTTTGAAGAACACAGCAAATCTGAGCTAGCCATGGACCTCCCTCCACAGCAATTGCTATGAGGAATGCCTCTGCAGTTCATGCTGTCTTTTTTGTTGTCGTTCGATTGGTTTGGGGTTTGTTTTGTTTTGGAGAGTCCATTTAAAACACAGTTCGTGGTGACAAATTATCTGTGATCTATTCCTGTAGCTCTCAACGATGAGGTAGGAGGACTTTGAACACCACGTGGGCCCACAGAGAAGTGTAGGATACAGATATGAAGGGCCTGCTCCTTCAAGGACCATTAATCATAAGCTGGGTACACAACAGAACCTGGTTCCCAATCAAGGACAGACATGTATCACAAGGAAAGCTACAGGCACTGATGGCTGCTGTAAAAGCACCTGGACAGGTGAGGAGGAGATGGTGCAGGCAAGTATCTCATGAGGCATAATAAACACATATTTAGCAGTATATCCCAAAAGGGACAATTTTGGTGAAAGCCAAACCTGTCTGCCAAAAAACAAACCTTTGTAGCATAAGGGTCCAAAGTTGCCCCAGGGATATGGCCAGGCTAAGCAGTAACACAACAAGCTTCTCAACTTTGCCAGGATCACAGAAGAGCAAAAGTGTCATGAAACATGATCGGTACTGTTTCTCCATGGAGTGAAAAAACATAGCTCCTGGAACTGATGGAGATTCACGATCCAGGATTTTTTAAATTTTGTTTTTCTATGGGATTTTTTTTTTTTTTTTTTTAGTAATTAGAATATTGACATTTCCTCTTGTGTTAAAAGGCATATCTGAAAATCTGGTGACAGACTAAGGAGATTCTTCCAGCTAGAGGACTCCTCACATTTATCTCTCTCCTCTTGCCTTTCCATTCCTCTTCCTAAATCAGTTTACTGCGTGCTATGGTAATTTTTTGGGTATTCATGTCTAGCACTAGCCTACTTCAGACCAGTTCAAAGGATTTCTAGAAATACAAACCTCACACAACTGCATTTCTGAACCATAAAACCCACAAGCCCTACAAGCAGTGGAGTTCATGTGCACACTTTACAACAGAGCTGCTGTGCTCTCACCAGATCCTGACTATTCACCATGCTAAAGGCTGATAGTAGTCTGAATTGAAACTGTAATAAGGAGTCTTAATCCGAACCAAGCAATGACCGGAAGTGCTGAACTAAGCACTCTGCAGAACAGAACTTTTGTTTATCCGAGGCTACAGTAAAGGTAGAAGATTTCTCATAGTAACTTACTTACATATCTCAATCTCTGCTCGTAAAAGTGCAAAACAGTAGACTTTATCAACCATTAGAAATAACTTAAACTTTTCCAACAACTGAGAAGTTATTTAAAGTAAAGAAAACACAGGTCCATAAACACAATACTTTAAGAGAGAACAATAACATTTGGGACAGTTTAGGGCCCTGTTTTAAATTTGATTCTTTTGATGCAATGCTATTATAAACAATATTGTTCACACAAAGACGTTATAAACTTCACAAATATTACCAAAATCTGAGTACACCTGTGAGGAGAGTGTTTTTTTGCTGACTGAACAAGATACTGTACATAAAGTAGCTGAAGCATAAAAGAGTTAAGCAAGTTGATCAGGTTCACAAAGCAAATCCTTTCCAATATAAGAACAAACTCAATCTCACAGTTCTCAGTCTGTGTCTTTCCCCTAAAATCATTACTCTTCCCCTTCAGGTTGTTATTTAGGAGTGTAGTAGCTACCTTGCTTAATTCTCTCATCCCTTGACACAGACTGCATTTCTGTAATAAATAATGTGCTCTTGCAAACAGAAAAATTTTATTAACACACAGAACTGTGAAAATGAACAGAACCAGAGGAGCTTACCCAAATCCAGAAAACAAGCGACAGAAGAGGAAGAATCCATAGCCCTGGACAAATGATGAAAGGAAGGCAAAGAATCCATTGACAGACATGCATATCAGGAGTGATTGTCTCCTTCCCACCTTGTCTGCCAAGCCTCCCCAGAAGAATGCCCCCACCATCATCCCAAGGTACACTATGCTACCTGTAATACACAAAAATACAAAAAAGAGATGTTTTGTGAGCTACATAATTGACCACAATTGATCACACCAAAAATAGTTAACCTTATATGTTTACAAACAGGATAGTATACAGATGATTTTATCCTTTCTCTCTGAATAGAAATTATATGCACAGCTTTGCAAATGTATATAGAGAGAACAGATTTCCTACTGTCTTTGTCATCTGCTACCAGACACACTTAATACAAATATTAAACTGAAGTTTAATATAAATATTAAACAAGGTTCCTCTAGCTAAAGCAATAAACATACAGGCAAGTCTGAGTAGGAGAAGAAAATGCCACTATTTCCTCAGTAATAAAATGCATTTATGTTAAATATTGCAAAAAATTGTAACTTCCCCTACAGATAAAATTTGTCTGAACATGTCTAGAATATGAGCAGTCCTGCAGGGGATTAAACACTGGGATCAGTAGGATCAGTATGTGCTAAATCTAAAGAAAGCTGATTATGAAACAAACACTTTCCACCTGAGATCTACAGAATCAAAGGCATCCATCTTCATTTTTTTTTCTCCCTCCTACTTTAATGTATTTCTTTATTTAAAAAGGTAAAGTCCTTCCAAAGCAAAAGCACTGTAATGTTCTTGACNGAACAGATAAATTACAGTTCAGCTGCATTTATTAAAATGCCATAGCAAAAAATAATATTGGGGTGGCCTTTTTTCAACATAAATCGTGTTTTCCACATGTACTTTCTCACAGAAAGATAAGCTGAAATATTTAACATTTTGACCGTTCACATCTTAGCACATTGTACATAATCTCCTTTCCAAATTCCTTGCAGAATATTTGACAAAGATGTACAACACATTGAGCAGACTGTCAGAAGGAAAAAGTAATTCCCAAGGTTTGGGCAGAACCATTAAGTTTGTATTTTGTTTGATAAATGGAACTCTTTTTCCTTCTAATTTCTTGTTGAACTGCCCAGGTTAGGTTTTATCTATCCTGCATATTGCTACCATCTTCTACATCTTCTTCAGAGCAGGAATTAATTACAAATGGGCTGGAAGCAGTTAATAATACTCTAAGTCCTTGTTATGGGTCTCCTTTTGATTAGTTTCAAGAATGGACAAATTCTCCAGCCTCTCTGCTGGACTCTAATTGCTTTGAAGTTCTGCTTCCAAAAGAATTGCCTCTGCCCTGCAGAAGGTACCTGAATGGGAAAAGAAGCTGAAAAATACCCACTTAAATGCCTGGGCTTGGTTAAATGCATGTCAGGGTAGAGTTCACCCATCAGTATTTCTGTGCTTGGAATTACAGATGATAACATCTGAAGTGCTGATATCTGCAGGGTTTCAAGCACCCTAAATTGTCCCTGTTCCCTCCATGTTTCATACAAGTAGTTTCCATTGCCATTTCCTCATAAGACATAACTTAAAATAGGATATTTTTAAAATGGGATACACATTGTTTTAAATGTCTATTAAAAAGATTATAGAATCACAATCATAAAGTGATTTGGGTTGGAAGGGACTTTAAAGACCACCTAATTCAAACCCCTTGCTATGGGTAAGGGCATCTTCCACTAAACCAGATTTCTCAGAGCCCCATCCAACCTCAGGACAAGATAACAGATCCATTGCTGCTCATCACAGGAGAACTGCAAAAGCAACAAACTCCAAAAGAACAACAGTTGTCTTCTAAAAATAACTTTTGTCAATGGATGTTTTCTTTATATTGATGGGTTCATAGACTTTCATCAAAGAATACTGATGATAATGTGGGCAAATCCAGAATTTGCAGAATTACTAAGATATCTTCATTTACTTTCTTTAGCTCAAGAAGGACACAGACATTACAATATTCTTTTTCAGTTTAGAGGTGTTTAGGGACACACATTTACTGGATTGCTATTTCATTTTGATGAGAACTCTTATTCCACTAGTTGAGACTTTCCTGTAAATGCACATGGCTAATGTATTTTCTGGTTCTAAAGAGACAAAGACTGGTGTGTGACTTAGCATATTCATTCAGCTGCTTTAAGATCTCTCCTGTGGTCAAGGTTATTGTACCATGCTGCAGATGGATCACTGCTCATAAGCAGTTTGGAAACTCCATCCAGCAGATCTGGTGCTTGCTTGTCAATAGCAGTGGAAAGAATGTAATAAAGATAGTTAAATCGCTGTGTTGCCAGCAGACAGATTTCAAAAAGAAAAAAAAAGGGTTAATTTTTATTCTAACAGTGAATTCACTACATAATTTCCTGTATAAGCATTATTGGGCTTTCCCAGTCAACGGCCTAGTATTATAAATAGAGAAGGCAAAATAAACAGACTTTTATTTCTTTTTATAGATAACTTTGAAATATTTCTGTGCAAATAATCCTAATTTTACCAATTTACATTCCTTGTGATGCACAAAAAATGTCAAAACACTTTGAACGATGAAAGAAAAGTGTTTCTAAGTCTTGAGTTTAAAAACATTAACCTTTCTTTTAGATGACAAATCCTTTGGTCATTGTACTGTGTTTTGGACTCTCATACTGATGTAATTCTCCTAAAGAGCATTCAAAATATGCTGCTAAAAATAATATTCTTATCCTGTCAATAAACAGCTATATATAATCTGCTCTCTGAGCTGCTTCATTATCTTATTCTTTTCCACTACATTAACTTTAAATTTTTTCCTGATTTCCTTGTAATCTTTGCACAAACCCTCTTGTTGACCAAAGATCTGTAACCCCTCCTTCCTGAACCTACTGCAGCTACCAGCAATAAGTTTCAGTGCATTTTCCTGTCTTACTTCGTTTTTGTCTTTTCTGTCTCTCTTTATAATAAGAGAATCATAGAATCATAGAACAGTTTGGGTTGGAAGGGACCTGAAAGACCATCTATTTCCAACCCCTCTGCCATGGGCAGGGACAGTCCTTGCTAGACCAGATTTCTCAGACCCTCATCCAACCTGACCTTGAAAACTTCCAGGGATGGTGCATTCTCAGCTTCTCTGTACAGTCTGCTTGAGGGCCTGACTACATAATGAAGAACTTCATTCTTATCTAAACCTGCTGAATTCAGAACATTCTCCAGATTCTGGGCATCTCTTGCTGGTGCTGGCATCAAAATGCTAGGATTGGGATAGATTGAGGTTCCCTTCCCTGTAAACTTTAATTTAAACCTTGCCTGCACCATGTTAAGGAAGTCCCCTTCCTCTCAACTTCCAAATTTTTCCTTAAGATCATTTTACCCTGCTGCAATATCCACAGTAATTCCTAAGAGTGACAAATGGCAAAGGAGTTCTCTAACCACAAACAGTAAAACAGCTGAACAACCACCCAACAAAAGCAAGTAACCAATGAGATCAGATGATCACTTATCATGAGCATTTCCTTTCCAACCTTTGTGGCTTTTGTTTATTATGTTATGCTACTGGTTAGAACATAAATCTCTTGTGGATAACACTATATTTTTTGTACGTCTTTCATAATTCACACATTACATTTTGCATAAATTCATATATGTAAAAATTAAATACCATGTTGCTGGTCAGACCTTGTTCCCTTTTCTCATTGCCTTTAAAGACTGATCACCAAAATAATAATTCTATGGGTGTACATATAGGTATATAGATGTCAATCTAGCATGTGGTGCTGAGGGTGCCCTTTTTGAGCAACTACTACTGATCAGAAGACTGGCTGCTTTTCTTTTTCTTTTTAGTACAGCACACTCATACCTCTAAAGGAATCAGCAAATACAGTGGAAAGAACACACTGGTTTGTCATCCAGTCTGATTTTAAAGCATTTTTTAAAAATATTTTGAAATACAAAGACTTCTAATGATATCTCTATCATATGTCTTGGATTTTACCTGCAAGGTAACATGCAGTGTAAAACTCCATCATTTATGGAAAAGCACTGAGAAGAGTCAAAGGGGAGCTGTAAAAAACATGCTAAAAATATTCTCTTTTATTATTCTTTTGCCAAGTTTTAACAAACCTCTATTTTCTTTACACAGCAGAAATCTCACATAGAACAATGATTTTCCCCCATTGTACAAATGCACATAATATACCCTTACATCCTCTTCAGACAAGGGAACCTGAGTCTGGAACTGTTTTACACTATGCACACGTTTTGGCTACTAGGTGGCTAGATATTTTTTAAATGGATGTGCATTTACACAGCATCTTTCAGACTGCTAGAAACAGTTTAGCTTTACAAAGCAGCTGACAAGAACTCCCTTAGTATCCAAATGTTGGTTATGGACAATTTAAACAATGACATAACCCTCAATGTATAATCAGTCACTGAGGTTTAGTTAATCAGTATTTTTCCCCTTATGCTGCCATAACTTCATTGCTTCATACTTGCTAATATCTGTTTTAATTTGTAGCCTGGTGTCTAAATGGTAGGCACAACCTTCTGAGAAATCATTTTGTAAGTATATTTCATCAGGAAAAAATACAGTAATGAAAGTAAAGTCAGATTTACTTGCAATAGGAGACTCAGAGGCTATGGGACTCCCTGATTAGGTTTTTGTGTTAACACACCTATTATAAATCAGTTATAAAAACAGCATGAAGTTGTTTTTTCCTATTGTGTTGTTTAAGTCATTCGTCTGAATGAGGAATGCATTTCATACAGCCAGCAAAAGTAGTCACATTATAAAAAGCACTTTAAAAATGAGATTAAAATACTATTTATATTTTAGAAAAAGCAATTATAAATGTGATGCTACGGCAGTTCCATAAGAAGCAAAACACATTTTATAAAAATTATAATGTAATGAGTGTTTATTTACTTGTACTAAGATCTTCCCATATGCCATTGCTTAGAATATAACAATTTGTAGTGAAGGACTGCAATGCCTGTAAGTAGCATAATGAATATAAAAATGAGAATTTCCAGCTTTATCTTTGTTTTAGCCCTGGTAATGCAGTATATTTGGAGTTTAAAGATGATAATCTTTCAGACCTGTATTTAATTATAATCTGTTAATAGTTTCTTTGATCAGAAAAGACTTGGAAAATAGTAGCAACCCATGCAGCAACTGTGAAATAAAACCTCTAAATAAATGCTTGCAATGGGAGGTGATTAAGGCAAACACTTATCCATTAAGACAACAAATATAAGAAAGTTGTAGTAACCCCAGAATTGACAAAAGAACTCAAATTTTCTACAGATCCTGTCTTTGGATTCTTCTGTGTATCCAGTATTTTGGATCTTTACTTGTTATTTTTAATATTATTCCATTCATCTCCTCAGATGTACCATGGCTGCAATGTTCATACATAAAGAACTGCCACAAACTAGTATTTCTCTGTAATAACTATTTCTTCTTTTCTCTAAATGGTTCTTGCTGTGGTGAAACAACAAGCTCTATATACACAGGATGGTAAATCTTTAATATGTGGATCTAAGTGGTCAAAGTAGAATACAAATTGTTCACCCATCTGAAAAAGAGGAGAGGCACTGTTTTCCAACAAACATGTGAGACAGACACCATATTAACTAAAACTAAACTTCTACATGAATCTTTGCAAGTTCAGTACTTCTCAAGCCTTGGATTTCCTTCATCTAAACACTAGCTGTTTCTCACAGTAATCATTTCGTGTCTTAACTTTAGATGTTAAATGACTTCTCTTACCTAATAATATGAAATGTATGCAAATCCCCCAAATGCCACAGTACATCAGGCTCTTTTTCTATTACTGCTTTTCAGACTAATCCACTCCTCCTGCCTCCCCTTTCAAGACAACTGCAGACAGGCTTCAATATGAAATGTCACACTCTTTAGTGCAGATACTTAATTACAAACTTGTTTTGAAGATTTTTGCTCTTTGGCTTACATACATTTACAAACAGTCAAGTTTCATTTGCATTATTAGAATTATTTTAGAAACCAGGGTAATAGGGTTTATCTGTTTAAATACATGAAAGGTATAAAGCTATTCTTAAATGAATGCCGAAGCTCCCCATTCTCAATATAGAAGTTCTTACAGCACCCATCAGGCCTTCAAGTGTGAACTGCAGCTGAGTAACCTCTGTGCTTAGTTCTCTAATAGTAATAATTCCAAAGTGACAAGGCTTTGCATAACAGATCATTTTGCTTTAGCACATTTTTTTAGCTGCTTAGTTCACAACACATTCCGGATATGCTTCACAGTCAGTAAAAAAGGACAACTTTATCTCCACAATAACTAAAGAAAGATATAAATTCACAAAAAGGAAAAGACTAAATTCCAGTGAGACCACTGGAAAAAGAAAAGACAACCTCATGTCTTCTTCTCAAACATGTTGAGCAGTACAGAAACATTAGTGTTTTCATGAAGGCAAAAAACCTAAAAAATACTGTTTCAACTCAAAACAAATTTTAAAAATTATTTGGTTATTTCTAAAATTCTGGTTCTTTAAAATTTGCATAAGAAAAGAACTCAGGGAAATAATCTGACGTACAAGCTACAAGAATTACATATCATACAATTGATAGCTCACTGCAATCAATTTAAAACAATACAAGAAATAGTCCCTCTGTTCCATCACTAGGAAAAAACCCCAAACAACCCAAACAAAGAAAGAAACAAAAAAAACCCCACCAAACCCATTCAAATATGCCTACAAAATATCTGATGACATTCAGTCAAATACTAACACAGAAAATACATGTAAATAAAGAACAGATTAACTCTCCCTGGTGTTCACACAAAAAGATCCCATTCTCAAACAATACTGATGAACTGCAATACAGGACCTCAACCACAAAAATCAAGAAAATGGAACTTAAAGCAAAGACAAGCAAAAGTAATATCATACTCAGCTGACCAGCATACCCAGGAAAAGCAAAGAACAAGTAATTCAATAGTTCTTCATGCAAGCTTCTTTATGATCTTTAAGATAATGGGAAAAAACATTATCGGCCACACAAACAATTCAAAATATATAGATTTTTAATATTATGACAGGCATAATTTGATGATTGATTAAGTAAAAGAAAAATTTTTGTGAGAGAGCCTAGTACTGTAGGTTTAAAGAGAAGTATCACAAATGAAAAACAAAATATAGAGCCTAAAAAAATATAAAACAAAAGATGGAAATTAAAAAGAACACAAAACTGTGGGTTTCTTCCATATTTTTTCCTTTTCAAAAGAATCAAGCCCAAATTTTCCAGACAACTTAACTTGAAAAGGGAAATACATATAAAAGCCAATATGGAGCCTCCAACATAGCTGGAAAACAACTTAAGCTAAGTGGATAGGACTTCTGGCATATTTAGAAAGCAGAAAGCACCTAACGCAAGACAAAATTTGACAATATGTCACCAAAATTTTAGACTGAAGAATACCTACGATTTATTTGTCTCAATTTAACATTGAGACTTAAGGAAAAACCATCTGATGGCATGGCTACCCAAACTGATCAGATTGCTCTTCCAAAGGTCAAAGATGAGCCAAGAAATTTTTTTTGTTGTAAGGAAAGAAGTGAGAACTGTTCTATCCTCTCCATTAAATAAAGAAAACAAAACAAAACAAAACCAACAACCCAACAACAAAAAACCACCCCAAACCACTTCTTTTTTTCCCAGGAAAACAACTCGCGTGTGTTTATTTCCAAGTCAGGAATCTACTCCAGTGTGGATCCACCCTGAGGGAAATCACAAAGATGAAAACTCATTGCTAAAAAGGTTTGATCAAAACTTTGCTAGTCCTATGATAGAAATATTGTCCATGTGAAAATCAATGGGTCCACAACAACCATTCATACAAATTTCATTCAGTTATTAATGGGGTTTTTTTTTGTTGTTGGTTTGCTCTGGCATCCTTATATTATATTTATGTGCCTAATACGCTTAATTTTTGTTTGCTTGCTGTACCTCAGTTGTGAGATTTACAACCTACAGTGCTTCTGGCATAAGGCTCAATTTAATTCCATCATGAAAAAATTGGCATATTCCTGCTGTGTTTCCTCTCTTTGGGCTAATGAGCCTAATTCTGGTTTACATATTTAGTGCAGACCAAGGTGATGTAGCTCTAGACCTTTACATTATCAGTTCATTTTGAAAAACATAGTATTTTCTTGCTCTATGTTTCTGTATGCTATTAACTTTCCTTACAGTTTTAGTGACATTCACATTACAATGGATCTAAAATTTACACCACCAGGTGTACCAATACATTTTTTACTAATGAAGTAATACTCAATTTCAGAGTATTATTTCATTAGTAACATACATTCTTGTGTACCAGGATATTATTTAATTGAAACACCATAATAACAAAAGGAATAACTGCTTCTGCTTATCCTCATATCCAAATAAGGTAAATTAATAAATTAATAGAAGAAGATCAGTAGCTTCAGAGATTGTGACAGGTAATGGATTACTTGCTAGGATAAGGAATTTTCTTCACAGCTGCATTTTCTGATAAGGCAGCAGTACATTGTCATCATCACTTCTACTTTTAAAATGTTACTGTGTCAATAGCTTAAGTCTTAAGAAAAAATATTATCTTCTACCAGATGCTAGCATAATTTTTATTTATTCCGTAACAGATTTATCAAAATTAAAAATTGATCAGAGTTATTCCATTTCATCATTTGAATAATTTATATACTGGATACTGACAGTCATTATTTCAGGAAACAGCAGCACACTGCTATTTCATACAGTTATTGCTTGGCTAGATAAACCAACAGTGCATTATAGAAAGAAAGACTAAAGCACTATTTCCTTCCTACTTTCAACACAAATGGTCAGTCAGCATTCAAGTTAAACAACATGGAACTGTAAAAACCAACCAAGACATGGCATTCTGCATCCCATGTAAACAGTATTTTACAAGCTGGTAGCTACCAATATGCAATGCACAGAGCACAGACATTAACATAAGATCAGGTAATCCCAGGTGGTGATGTGAAGCTGTTGACAGATTCCCTAGGTGCTATCATTGAACACACTATTTTCACATTATCTTTTCCTTCGATCCAACAATGCCCTCTGGCACTAGCAAGAATATCCTAACAGACAAGCTTTGGATAAAACACACCTCGTTAAGCTGCTCTAGCCCCCTTAATTCCTGTTTTATCCCACTGCAGCTGTGGAGGTTCCTCTGGATTTTTCTGCACTCAGATTTAGATGTTAAATTCAATGCACTCTTTGTCCATCTCTGAATTGACCCTGTCATGGTAGAAATTGCTGTGACTTTACAATTTGAAATGCACTTCCATGGCACTCCTGAGAATCAGAATGATTATAAATGCTGCATACGCTTGAACAGTGCATAGCACTGTGCAATGAGCTAGGAATAATTAAATTTCAAAGCCAAAAGATATATTTCACTAAAGATTTGAATTGCCCATGCAGTCATCTACATTAATCATCTCATTTCATATCAAAACTGTTCATTTTGGCCACATGTTTTATTGCCTGAATATTAATTTCTTATTCAACTAGTCCTGCTTCTGACTGTAACAGAGCACAGCCCATAAATATAACTTTTAATTAGTGTTGAATAAAACAAAAATCCCAATGTATAAAAACCCAAATTAATAACAGATGCATCCAACTCAGCAAATCAAAACTCATGATGCTAAGAACTAATTAACAAAACTACTATCTCGGTGGTTTCTGTTCAATATTTAACCTAACCATTGGTTATCTCTCCAGTGTTTAATCAGCCATTAAGTCTCTTTTCTGTAAGTAGACCCCAGTGCAGAAGTAAACTTCTTTCCTTGTAAATGGGAGAAAACAGCTTATTTTTATTTTATTCCATCATACTGTGGCTGTTACCGTCATTATTCCAATGCACTGGGAGGGTGGGGGAAGAAAAATTACACTAAAAAAACAAAACAGAAAATAAACTAAAACTAATAAAGAAAAAAAATCCTAAAACCAAACCAAACCTTTTGCTTTGAGAAACAGACATTGAATTAGGCTGAACTTGCTTAGAAACAGCTTACCAAAATTAGTAAGAGTCTGAAACTCTCACCATTTCCCCAAGTGTCTGACAATATACCTGGTCTACCTCACCTAGCATGAGAGAGCTGCATGAGAGTGAGAAAGGAAACTTCCATCCCACATCTTCTTTCTGCTTTCCAGCTGGGAGTCAATGAAACAAATTAAATAATCCAATGTCAGAATTACAAATAACGGGTCAGAACAATCTTCTGTGTGCTGCCAATACACCTGCAGGTGCTGGTGAAGCTAAACAGGCTTTTAAATTATATATTTACAATAATACCAGGAGGCACCATTATAATGTCTAAATGGAAAAATTTTAGACTACTGCATCTATCAGTTTATGATATCCATTTAACAAGACTTGCTAGTGGCAACTTCAGAACCAACCTTGAAAATTGCCCTGAATTCTAAGGGATTAGGAAAATACTTGTTCTCTGTGAAAATTAGCAGGTCTGACAAATGCCAGACAAAAGTAATATACAGTGCAATGGAGTCACACACCATGTGGGTTATATTCATCCATACTCCCTCAAATTAATATCAGACTCTCCACTTCTCACCAGTATAAAGCACATAATTTCAGTCCAGATAGTTTGATATGAAGAAATTTGCAAATGGCCACCTTTGCCTATCATTGAAAATGCAGACTTTTTTAACACAATGGATGTAAAGCCAGTTTCACTTTACACCATTTTCTTAATTCTTCTACTTTACAGTGCTCTTCCAACTTTCTACAATCCCCTCAAAAAGTTATATAGAAACACCTTTCTGCCTGTTAAACAGGTTTCTGTGAGACTTTCAAAACACTTCGTCCATTACATGTTGATCCTGAGTAAAGTTTACTTGTTAAGAAAAGTTAGAATAACTTGACATATGCAATGTGTCATCAAAACCTCTTGGTTTTTTCCTTCAGCTGGAGCAGACTGGCAGATGCTGGGTAAATATGTCATGGGTTTAGCACAGCCAGGGAACAATATTATCTACTTGGAAGTATGGAAGTGCCCATCTAGCACTGTGAAGAGTAAGCAGGGTTGCTCTGAGCATAAATTCTAAGATTCCCTAGTAAAAAAATAAAAATATGTACAGAACTTCCCTAAGTTACCCATAGTTCTGCTCATATAATACATCTGTGAGTAACTCCTCCCTGATTCCTGTGGCCCGCTAATAGCACGTGAAACTACAAAATCTTACGTTTATATTGTATACGACTGCGTTGCTGGGTATTTCTTCTTGCCTGGGTAACTCACAGCCAGGATCCTGACTCGCCCAATGCCGGCAATCGGGGCGGCGGAGGCAGGGCAGAGTTCTGATCCCTGGTAGAGATGCCTGGGAGCTCCGTTTAGGCAAACAGCAACAGGCTGTGGCAAAGGTAGAAGAACGGTCCACTCTGAGCCTGAATTAACTCTTTATTTCCCTCACGGAGGAAAAGACAGAAATAGTGTGCCAAACTATATCCAAGCTCAGAATGGCGCCTGGTGCCTCCCGCGTGTCCTTTTTGTGCCCGGGGAGGGGCGAGGTAGATGCAGCCAGTGGGGAGAGAACAGGGGAGAAACCAGGTGAACAGAACCAACTACAAAACAGAGATACCTGAGAACTCTTTGGACCTGATGCATAGTAAACTAACCACATGAATATGCATCAGAGAACCGGGAGAAGGGTCCAGAGAGGAGGAGATGCTGTGGAGGCTACACCCAGTGGGAGGTGGGTTAAACCATGGCTCTGCCTTCAGCATCGAGATGGAAGTCCACCTACTGGCTCACCACAACAATATTGTTCCCTTATGTCAAGACGTCTGATTCTGTATAGGGCTGACAAAGCATTGAAAAATGAGTAAGAATAAATGCAATCAAGAAACATTATTATTAAAGTCAGTAAATCATGGTATCCTGGACAGATTTTTAACTGCCATTATAGTTTACCGCTACATTCATGCAAATAACAAGTATTTGCATGAAGAGAAGATTTAAAAAAACCTACATAGGTCATATTCATGTATCTGTTCTGCAGTGACTCTGTATTATTATCTTGTGTAGGTATTTATTGTATAATATTGTATAACCGCCACTTTGATTCTGTGTCAGCTATGAAAGTAGTGATAGTCCATACCTTTGAAATAATCATAAATTGATACTTCAAACAAGTGAAACAAGTGTGTAAAGGGAGAATTGATGCAGTCATCACTAGCAGTAAAATGCAGCCAGAGCAGATTAAAATATTGTGTTCAGCACTTCAGCACTGATGCTCCCTTAAACAAACCAAAGGTCCAGAATAAGAAGTTATTTCTGACTGTTTCTATAATAACATACAATTTTCTTTTAATTCTTCAAAATACAGATAGTGTAAGATAAAATGACAAGTCAAATTTTGACAGTCTCTAAAGTCTTGATGGATTACATTCAAGGATTAAATATATAAGAAGATATTTACTCAGCTGTGACAACAAGCCATTAAATTACATTTTTTCCATGAATTAATGAAGTTCATTAACACTTTCTCTGTGAAAATATTTCTTCTTCTTGGCAAGGAACTCACACATTCTTTCTTTAATTTCATAGCTCAGCATTTGATGCAAGATGCAAAATTCAAAGCTACACAAAAAAATGTGAAAGCTTGCAGATTACATCTAAACTCAGCCACAGAATTAACCAGAGACTTGGAAGAGATTGCACCATCATATTTGAAATGTTCAGTTTGGCTAAAAAGCTCTATTTGACAAGTTGATTTAAGAAGTGATGTATTGTCAGCCAGGGATCCCATGGCAGTTGAGAGAGGGAGGAAAAAGTGAAGGCAACAGCCAAATTAAATGTGTGAAATCAACATGGCCCTCAGGCTTTTCCTTTGGGATGCAATTCCTTTCTTTGGCCACTTTTGTAAGACTATAAATTCATTTGACATAAATGGTAAAATTACTGATCTGTGATGGGATAGGCAGACCCAGAAAATAACCTGTCATGAGCAAAAAACAGCCTAAAGATATTAGATTATTTTAGAAAAAATCAATCTCTGAGACAGAGATTTGAAGATTACTACAAGCAATAATGATTTAACTTTAACCTTTTGTGCAAATAAATGGTTCCAGAGGCTGGAGAGTAGCCCCTTGGAGAGGGATATGGGAGTTGAACGTGAGTCAGCAGTGCCTGGCAGCCAGGAGGGCCACCCCTGTCCTGGGGGCATCAGGCACAGCATCGACAGCCGGGCAAGGGAGGGAATTGTCCCGCTCTGCTCTGCACTGGGGTGGCCTCACCTCCAGTGCTGGGCACGACAACAAAAAACAGACATTAAACTATTAGAGAGCATCCAAAGGAGGGCAGTGAATATGATAAAGGGCCTTGAGGGGAAGCCATATGAGCTGCCTCTGAGGTCACTTGGTCTGTTCAGCCTGAAGGAGTCTGAGGGGAGACTTCACTGCAGTTAAAACTTCCTCACAAGAGGAAGCAGAGGAGCAGGCACTGATCTCCTCTCTGCTGACAAGGGACAGGACCTGAGGAAGTGGCATGAAGCTGTGCCAGGGAGGTTTAGGTTGGATATCAGGAAAATATTCCTTCCCCAGAAAGTGGTTGGGCACTGGAACAGGCTTCCCAGGGAAGTAGACACAGCACCAGACTGACAGAGTTCAGGATGTGTTTGAACAATGCTCCCAGGCTCATGGTGTGAGTTTTGGGACTGTCCTGAGCAGGACGATGGGTTGTACTCAATGATGCTTATAGGTCCTTGCAATAAAGCTGCATGCAGAAACAACCTGAAACAGGAAAAACATTTGAAATTGGTCTGTTCACCCTCTTAATACCAGCTTCAGTAAGGTGCCTTGGGAACAACATCATATTCAGAAAAGGAAGGCAGCTGTGACCCACCTTAGACAGTGGCTTATGATGGGAGCATGCGCCAGAACAGAAGAATGAGTACATTGTAATTTATTAATGGTTCAAATCTGTGCTCCCAGTTCCTGTCTCCTGACAGATCCATGATGCTCCACATGGTACAGGTTTAGTCTAGTTCATAACAGACAAAATCATGTTGCATATTTCCCCCACTGTCCCTTTTCTCCCCATTCAGAAAAGAAAACCAGACATGACCACAATTTTCACTGGTCTGTATATTGTAACAACTTAGAAATTATAAGGATCTGTCTCTTAATTTTTCTACTTCAAATAACTGTGTTTGGAAGGCAAGAAGTAGGAGGACTTTAATAATGTCATTGCAAGGGAACTGAACTGTACCAAAGGTGAGCGGCATGCATGATGGCATTTGTATTTCTGGCGTCCCCTTCTGAAAGAGTAACACATTAATCCTACAGACCAATTTTCACCTTGCTCTGGAATATTTAGAACACATTTCAAGGACTGCAGCTCTGTTTCTAAATATTTCTATTGCTGCTAAAGATTTATTACTACAATTAACTCTAAGTGCAACAGACCCTCACTGTTGTTTCAGTTGTTCATTCCTCCACCGTAGTTCATTCTTCACAAGCAAAGGTCTGATATGGCTCCAGTAAGCACTCCTTATCTAGATGCTTTTCTTGTGAATATATACCAGATCATATATAAGTACCTTTCTTTTTTGATATCTGTGCTTTGTTGAATAAAATGTATACCTTGGCCAAGTGTCCACACTAAAAAAATTAGATATAAATCTCTTTTCCTATCCCTGAAGTATAAAATAATTTAAACAATAACTTCAACATGCTTTCCATAATAAAAAAAAAGGCTTTCCCCTGGAATTTTCAAGTATTTAACAGTACATCTACTAGCTCAATACAACAGTAAAAGATAGAGTAACAGAGCCTGGGTTTCCTTTATTTTATGTCACTTGTGATGTATTATGCCATTACAAATGCAGTACCATACTAATAACTGGAATATAACCAGAAGACACTCATCTTTTCCCACTGTATTTTATGCAGGAACATGCAATAAATCTCATCCATCTCTAATGACCTATACTAATATTCAACAAAAAAAGACAACAGTGCTATACACAGATAACTACTTATGGCAGCAGAAGGCATTTTACTCACTGCAGTGTAAGGACAGTTTTGTGAAAATCTATTAAAATTCAAACCTCTTAACCAGTAAATAATCCCACCAGGCATGTAGCTGCACGAATATTTTAAAAATACTCCTGTCAAACTCAGGTCCTGCAGTCCTTTATTCACCAACATTTTGTCACATGCTTCCAGGTTTCTGCCAGATCTCAGGAGGAGAACGAATAGCTCAAGCTAAATGATTTTGCCTAAATTAATTTAGATACTAGTCTGTGTTTGAAGCAGCAAGCCTATGTACAGTACATGATTTCTAACCCCCCCTTTCCTTTAAAAGCTTACTGAAGGGTAACAGCTGGAGGATGTGTTTTAGTCATAGGTAGGTGGAAGTGTCACACATTTGCAGACGACTATTTTTTCATCTATGAAATCAGAAAATTTTCAGTTGGGAGGGACTCTTGAAGAGCTTTTGTCTGACCTCTGCTAAAAGCATGGTTACCTTCAGAGCAAGATTACTTTGCTTCAGGCCTTCAGACAACTTTTGAAAATCTCCCAAACATACCACAGCTTCACTATGCAACATCTCCAAGTGGTTGACCACCTCACTCTGAACTTTCTTCATTTACCAGACTATCCTTGATCGCAACTTCTCACCTCTTGTGCTCCTCTGAGAAAAATCCACCTTCACTGCAGCTTTTCTCAATTTTGTTGCCAAATAGTACAGAGAGATTCACCTCTTAGACCCCTTTCCTCCATGCTAAATAAGATCCGGTCCTTTTGCTGCTTCTTGTATGCTGTGTATTCCACTCCTCTTGTCACATTACTGGTCCTAAATTTGTCCAAATTTGTTAATCTCTTCTTTTCAGGTGGCTCCACAACAGGACAGAGAATCCAGCATGTGGGCTCACTGTGTTGAGACTGGAAAATAATCACTCCTCTCTGCTTACTGGTCATATCTGCCAATGCAACTGCAAGGCAGTGCTTCCCTATGTCAACTTGCTTCCTACTAAAAACCACATACCCTTCTGCAGAGCTGTTTGCTACCCAGCATTTCAGTGTTTGCTACCCAACCTGTACCAGTGATTTGAGTTGTTCTGTCCCAAGTGAGGGACTTGTATTTGTCATCAATACAAGGAAGGTATTTGTTGTATATAAAGTTGTTGAAAATGATCATTGTAAAACCAGAATCAAATTAAGGAGCAAGGATCTGGCAAGCCAGTACTTCTGTAAACTAGGAAGGGGAAAAATTCAGTGGTCATTTGGTATTCTTAGCAGAACTTATAAGCACATTGCATCAGCTACCAAACCTCTGGAGAGCACTTCTTCTTGTGTGAAGAGAAAGAGCTCTGTGGATTAGAATTATGCTGGTTAGGTTTGGTAGGATTTTAAAAAGATTAGGCATGGGAAGCACTGTTTTAAAAACAGCTAATGTGCAAGTTAGTAATCAATGCAGAATGGTAGGCTGATATCCTGAGATATCCTGATATCCTGAGACTGAGAACTTCTTCTTCCCAAACGACTTAGTTGTGTCTATAATACTTTTCTTTCTACAAATAACTACACAAAATTTGATTATTAAATTCAGAAAATAACATTAAAAAACACCATATACCAAGGTATTATTGGATGCTAATTGTGGGGTTTCAGAAAATAATTTCGTTTTCAAGGTAAGCTGTTTGTTGTTATTCATATTCAAAAAGCCTGCATTATCAGCCCAGTGACTTACCACAATACCTGTGGTTTTTAGATGGAGGAAACTGTCTGTATGGCTGACTCATCAGCAAAGAATGTCTTTTACATATAAAAATAATTTCTGGTGTATTGTCTATGAACCTGTATCAAAATCTTGACTAACACGTAGGTTACTGTAGTGGTAAGACATAACAGAGTAGAAGACTCTTCCCCCTCAAGAAATCATTTGGTCTAAACTTCATACAGAGGATCATATAGGGGTTCAAAACAGACCAGGGAGACTATGAGAAATCACTGAGGACCAATTGGTCTCCATAAAGGATGGCAATCAGTGAATAAGAGTGCCTGATCAGTTTTAGGTTTTGTTGGTAGACATGCAAAAAATAAAAAAAGAAAAAGGTTTGAAGATAATACTAAATCCTGACACTTTCCGATGATTTCTTCTAGTATTGAGGTGGATGGGCCTCTCAGCAACCTGGCCTAGTTGAAGATGTCTCTGTTCATTGTATGGGCGTTGGGTTGCATGGTGTATAAAAGGTCCCTTCCAACTCAAACTATTCTATGATTCTGTGATAAAGTGCCAAAAAAGGATGAAGATGTCTGTCTTAAAAAAGGTCCAAGTGATGCTGTGAAGAGTGGCCTCGTGGACCAGCTGAGCAGGAGTCAGCCTGAACATACTGCTAACAACAGTGACAGCAGTGCAGCTGACAAGGGTCCTACACAAGGGTGAGCACTTACAGGTTCCATGGGAGAACCAGTGACAGGATGGTCAGGAGTGGTGTGGCAGCCTGAACTGACAGAGCTAGATTTGCCTGGCTTAGGAAAAACAGTGTTTCAATATTTCACAGTATTTCAGATAAAGAGATGCTGGGGAAAGAAATGGCCATAATAGAAATTTTACAGGAAAAAGAACCCCCAAAACAATGAAACTTAAAAACAATCTGGATAAAAGGACCAATCTGAATGCAAAGACAGAGAAAAAATAGGAAGAAAAGTATACCCAAATCAGAGCCCAGGGAATTAACTTAAAATCAGTCTGTTTCTGACTGGTAAAACCAAACAGATAAGATGCAAGCAGGAAAAGAGTTAAAACAACATCTTTAGACCTACCCATCTGAGCCTACAACCTGTCTCATGAGGGTATAGTCTTGCTTCATTGGTGCCAGAACCCAAGAGGTCAGTGTGAATCTACTTAGGTGCAGGAGTTGGCAAGTACAGCTAAGTTATATATACAGCAGGGACACCTTTGTCTCATGCTCAGGGACATGTCACTATAATCTTGGAGAACTTAAGCTAGTAAGCTTACCTTTTCTTAAGAAAATAATTTACTTAGGATGCAAAAAGTAATTGGTTTATTATTTAATTCAAAAGACAATGTGAAACTAGTTCATGACATCAGCACCAACACACTTCTTATGTGACTTTATGGGCTCTGAAATGTTGCTGGTGATCAATAAACAGTGATCTCAAGCTCATTCAAGGGTCAATATGGAAGGATTTTGGGAAATTGTCTGTGAAAGTGAACTTTAAAAAAATAAAGAATGCAACAGGGAGGTTACATTAATATCGTCACATGTTTTTAATTAATTTAATATTTTAAAGTTTCCTAGTAAACTATCATGCCATGATGTATGAGAAATCAGTTTTTACAACCAAATCAATGAATGCTTTTTCAAAGACAAGTTAAGATGTTCTTAGTATGTGTCTCAAAAGTCTAGAAAATTGCCTGAAAAATAAGTATTGTGTGTGTGTACTAATTTTACCTTATAACCCTTAGCATTAGTTTAATGGCTTTAATATTCAAACAACATGAGAACCTTCTGGATTATGGGATTCTAATCATGAGAAAAAGAACTGTGTCTGTCTGGAAGACCCCAGTTAGGATGTAATTATAAAGTGAAATCACAAGCACAAAATAATTGAAATGCATGGCTGCGAGGGCCCAGTTATGACAACATAAAAATGCTTTCAGTAAGCATTCGCTGCTACAATTAATATTTTGTATCACTGGAATTAAGGTTATGCTCTCCACAAGCAGTATACCTACTCTGTTTATAAGCAATATGTACATTGGTATACTGATGACTTGCATCCTATGATATATTTCTAGTAACAATGAGCAAGAATTTTTTTTTTTGTGAAATTATTGGTAAAACAATCACGTGTTGCAATGCCTTCAATACACAATGGGAAAGAAATTGCTTAATTGCTTATCTCTGTTCTTTCCTGCTTTTGTATGTTAATCTTTTAGCACATAATTAATTATTTGTTTTAGCAACACAGCGGCTAGTTTTATATTATTGCAAGTTACTATTTCTGTATTTTAGGCATGAGAATACATTACTAGCACACCTGAGATTTTTTCAGAGCTGTTACCTTAATTTTGTCAACAAGCACCATTTATACACATACACACACACACATTCATACTTGTAACTATGAGGCACTTAATAGCTTCTCTACTGAATTTTAGTTAAACATTTACAGAGGTATCCCAATACATCTCAAGGCAACGTCATAAGAACTCTACTGACAGGGAAATCCTCAACCTTATTGACATGGGTCAGAGCCTCGGAGGTGGATGTGAATACTCATGGCCCCTGCTACTGTGGGGACAATAATCCCCACTCCCAGTTCCTGACACCTCCATGATGCTTAATGCAGTTGTTTAAATAGAATACTATTTGCAGAAAATACAAGAGAGAGATTTGATAGATTTGGAGAGGGATTCGGTGATTACCCTTATGTTTTATTGTCCTGGAGGACAAAGACAACTTTGACTGCTCCATTTGTCAAGAAAGGTGCATGTGGTTAAACGAAGAGGTTTATCGGGAATTAAAAACTGGAGTTATGTAATTTTTGTTCCAGCAATACAAAAATTACAAAAATTAGAAAAAATTATAGAAATTGAGGTGTAGATTTTAAAGATGTCCTCAAAATCAAGTTAAAAAAACCAAGTTGGGAATTCACTACTTTTCAAAGATGCATTGTATGTTATTATCTGCACTGACTCATTGACATTTATCTATGATAAAGATAAGGTTTGCGTTGGTTTTGTTTCTCTTCTTTCTTTGAGAAGTAGACCTGAAAGTTCACAGGTCCAAGCATGACACTTACAATGCTGCATTTTGTGTAAGCAAGCAGTACAAAACACATTATTTGCATTCAGCATCTTTAACCATAAAAACTTTAATAACGTATTTCCATCCATTTTAAGTTTAATCACTGCACTGTATATATATATAGGCAGTGTAGTTCTTACAAGAAATGATCAAATGGTAAAGCATGACTCAAAGGACACTGTCGTCTGGGAGCTCCTCACCTGTTTCCATCCATGATCCTGTCACCTGGAGTGAGGTTTAAGATATAACTGGGAGAGACTGCAGTCCACTGTGTCTAAACCCAGAGGGCCAAACTGCTGGTGTCAGTATGTCAGGAAACTGAGTAAAGCTAAAATGAGATCTGTTGCAACAGAACCATGTGCTGCAAAGATGCAGGGTACAAGCAGAACATCTGCTAGAAAACAAAGACTTCTAAATATCTTATAAGAAGTCCTCCTTTTCTGTAATAGTCCCCAGGCCCAAGTCACTTACCTATAAACATACATTTGATTTCCTGCTCTGTTACAATTGCCCTTCTCTTTACTTCCTCTCTTCCTTGGGGAACCATTTCTACACCTTTTCTTCACAGCCCTGCCCCATGAGATTCTTGTTTTACCTGCTGTGCCCAGGCATGTCCAGGGAAAACAAGCACAGACCTGACTGCAGAAGTGCTGCTGCTCTCACCAAGCCACACAAGGCTGGCTTGGACTGCCTGTTCCCCACACCATAGGAAGGAACAGGGAAGGGGATGAGACACAGCCCATCCCCATCAACAGAAAGGACAAAAATGCACACCCCAGGCTCTTGTTCATTCTTCTGTCTTCCTGACCCTAAGTAAACATTATTCTCTTTGGATGCTAGAGAACAGTCACTGGTATAAAAGGACTAAAGACAAAAAGAGAGAAAGGTTATACTCTACAGCATTTTCACTGGAATATTTTGCATTTTCCGGGTTGAATTTCACATCAGGTTCACATGCAGTGTGAAAGTGTTGCCAGAAAGTTGTATCATCTGCTCTTTACTACACCTATATAATTTCAGCAGGACTCCATTCCTCTGTCTGTGGGCTGGTTTTGTGGTTTTGCTTTGTTTTCAGATTAGTTCATCTGGACAGCTATTCTTGTATATGAGAACAAAATTTGTCCCTCTCCTCTTAAGTTTTACTGTGCAGTCTTTCTCTTTAGTGATTTATTTACTGACTGAATAAGAAAACACTCACCTAAAAAATGAAATTACAGTATCCATTAAATTCTTAATTAATGTTAATTCATGTTAATGAACACTAATATTAAAATAATTTGTGGATTTCTTATTTATATTCAAGACAAACACGTTTTTATATAAGCTTCTGTGTTGACAAATACATTTAGACTTAATGTAAGCAAATATTTAAATAGCAAATAGACGGAATGAAGACTTTACTTACCAAGCCATCCTGATCCAGAATTGGGTATACACATATCTGTTTCAGCACTGGGCAACACAAATCCAACCACAAACACTTCAACCCCATCAGCCATTAGGGCCATTCCCAACACAAAGAAGAGGGCCCACTGGAAGCGACCATGGCCACATTCTTGTATTATCAATTCATATTGCTGTGCTAGCTCTTCCTCATCAGCTTTCCTCTCTGTTTCCAGTTCATGACGATCCTTGTATTCATCACGCATAGACTGACCTAAGGCCACCATGTCATCCTTACCCTGCCCCATGCTGGGGATTCCCTGATACTCCCCTTCATAAATTTCATCATCTTCATCATGTCCTTCAGTTGCTTCACTTGATCCTTCATCATCATTGGCTTCTACAGCATAATTTCCTCCTTGGCCATAGTAATCATCATCATCTTCCTCATCCTGGAATCGATTGTAGGACCTCTGTGTGTAGCCATCCTGGGCTTTGTCAACTGCTTTATTCACTTTCTTCACTGCTTGCCTCTTCACCTCTTTAGCAATATCTTTGGCCCCTTTCACTAGTGAAGTCCTATCTTTGTATGTGTCCTCCATCCTGTATCAAAGAAGGACTGCTGTTAAGCTGCAAAGGCACCTGCCAAATATTGTTTGGAATGCCTATTGAGTGTTGGACATCAGTGGAAAAAGTCCAGGTACAAGTGAAGCTGTAATATTCAACCTGCAAAACATAAGAGAAAAAAATTTATACTTCAATATTTTTAGATGTCTCATCACACTGATACAGGATCATCCCAATCTTTAATTAAGCACTGGACATCAGAATACAGTGCTTTGAATACAAAAACGTGCATTTTCTTCAGAGATATAAATATCACAGGTTACAATGAAAATGTGCTGAAGATAAATTTATTATCTCTATCAGTTTCCAGAATTCAATTTGTTACTCTATAGTCTCGGATACCAGATTTTATTCTGAAAGAAACCAAGCAATTCCACACATCATATTGACTGTGTCTGCAGTGTCCTTTCCCATTTGAACTCCCTGTTTTGTAAGAAAGGGCTAACTTTTCTCTCAGTGAGTTACCATGAAATATCACTCCAGCCTTCTTCTTAACACAAATCCTGCAGGAAGTTAATATTCCTCCAGTCTGTACAAGTGTCTCCAAGCTGACTTAATCTGGCCAATGCATTCACAGTACATTCAGACTGAGTCTTAGCAATATGAAATCCCACCCTAAAAAATTCAATGCAGGGAGCAGTGTGTGTGGAAGTGTTGGGACTTCCACACTCTGGAGATTCCCAATATCAAAGTCACGGACAGACACATTCCTTTCTTCCTTATCTATACTGACAGTAGCAGAGTGGAGCAACTGTACATTACCAGATAATGCATCTCAGGGTGTGTTAGTCCAAGCTGCATGAAAGCACAAAGACATTTTGCCCCAGTCGTTCTCCCTGCTCCCCTGCTGTATCTTTCCATCTTGTGCACCCCAAGGTCACAAATGCAGACACAATGAGTCAAGAGAAGTTTGCTTATTGGACTGAAGACTAACCATTCCCTTCTTCTCCAAGCAGTTTTCAGGCTTATTTGCAAGGCCGTTTTCTCACCACACATCTGCACTATCACTAGGGGCAGGAGAAAGAAACGGCAGCAGTGTGCAAGCACGCAGAAGGAAGAAATGCAGGATCATTCTTTGGCAGCAGTCTGTAGCTAGAACAGCTAAAATCAATGACAACACTTCACCATTACTCACATGTCCAAAGTTAAGGGTGGGTGAGAGGGGGTGTGTGCACGTGTGTGTGTGTGTGTGTGTGTGAACCTGGACACTGCAACAGATTGTAGAAGCCTCCCCTCTGGGAGAAAGCAGGCTAAAATTTCTGTATCAGTGCTTCTAAGAAAACACTGCCTGCTTCCTACTTGTGGAAAAGGTTATTTTTAACCATGATCATTTTAATGATCTATTTTCCATCATTACCTCAGAAAAACAGCAGAAGGAGGCTGTGAGATATGATGCAGGAGTAAAAATGGATGGAAATTTCTGAAGCTAATCCTATTACTTTTTCTAAAGCAGTGAGAACTGCACTCAGAGCTTCATGGGAGAAGACCAGGGAATCGCTTTGAGAAGTTGTCTTTTATTTATTCTATTGCATATACTGTCTCCAGAACTATACTCCAGACATGAGTTTTAGGACTGATAGTGTTTTGAGGGACAGGAAAAATTACAGACTGCATTAGATAAACTAAGGACATGATGTACTTTTGATACAAGAAAAATTAATCTTCCAATCATATAGACATGACTTCAGAAGCTAAAAGATATTTCCCTATGTTTTTAATAATGGAAATTCACCTATACTAGAAAATGTCTTTATTTTTAGTATCTTCCTCTAGATTAGTTTCATACACTTTGAATATTTCTCAAAGAAATCAGATGTGATTGCACTACTCAACTATTAACGGGAACTGAAGCATTTACTGGAAGAGAAATGCAGCCTTATAAAGCCATGATGTAATATTTATGACTGCAAACTGTAGCCTGACTTTAGGTACATGATGATCCTTTTAAGTAGGTCATCCTGGTGAACATTTTATGCCAAGGCAGTTTCCCTAATTTCACTTTTCAGTTTTAAAGGTGCTCCTTAGAAGTTATCCTCTCTGTGCTGAATTAGGTATCTGATCCTTACCTGTCTGTGGCTACAGTATCTACTCGCTGTTAGAGAACATGCAGTGCATCAAAGCATTCACTGGAACTGCTGAAGCCTTCTACAGATACTTTCAAGAACTTCATTAACTCTTAACAGGCACTTTTCTGAGTGTTAATGAGTACAGTGTGTTACTAGATTTTAGATAATTTTACAGTGTCCATGCAGCCCATTTAACCTAAACATTGAAATCCTCCAATTCTTAGACTCATATTTGTTTATTTTTGTTTTTCCAGTGAGTACAGTCTTCTTTGAAGGATTTGTAGTCATCATTCCCTATTATTGCAGGGTATATGTATATAGAGCAAAGAAAGCAGGAGTTTAGGAATACCAAATGAACAAAAAGTTTAAGTGCCAGCACTGATAGAACCATGTTTTACTCTATTGTAGAACACCTATCTCATGAGTTCAACAGACTCAAAAAGGACAAATTTGCAAAAGTAACAGAACTTACGCCAGAGTTTGTGATAAACCAGGTACATCAACAAGGAATTTTACCTTTCAAGCTCATTAAGAGCATAACTCTTCTGGCAAAAGACCTGCACACAGACAGAGCAAAATTTCTGTCTGGGCAGAAATCAGAAATTTCTCTCTATCTTATTTTAGTTTCCAAGCCAAATGCTTAATTTGAACTCTGTTTTTTTAAACAGCCTTGTTTTCTCAGTGAACTGAAATCTGTGCCTTAAGGTGATAAGTACAAAGAGGAATAATTTACAGCCCATGCATGATAGCTTCCCACCCTTTCAATTATGTTGGACTGATTACTACAAGTAAGCAACTGGAAAGTCTGAAAGAGTAAGGATTAATGACTACCTGAGTAGCATAAAGCAGCAAAAGCAGAGACAATAGTCTAGCCATATACTCTTCTTTGTACCAACTGATTCATCCATCATGTTTGCTGGCTTTCACTAAACCAGACACCACATTCATATTCAATTCCTTCAACTAAAACAAAAAAAAAAAAAAAAAAAATCCCAGAAAAGTAGTGTTTCTACCAGAAACAGAAATATTACTTCAGGAAATACCTATATAAACATTTTTCCAAAACACTCAAAGATGAAGACACAAAATAAAAATTAAGTTGCTCTTTAGCTCAAATATTTATTCTAATATTTATTCTTTTCATTCTATTACATTCACAAATTTCAGTATATTTACTATTTTGTATAGATTGTGCTACATCTGAAATAAAGGTTGAACATCACAAACTAAACCAGTGGGATTCCATGAAGAGAAAAATCTGTAACAAGTTAGAAAACTCATTCCCACAAAGACTGAGACTTTTGCTTAAGCTATGAGAAGATTCACTGGGTATTCCAAACAGTGATATTAACTATATGCATATTTTGAGATGATAAAGTCTTCAGAATAGATCTAGAACTCACACTCAAATGTGCATTTCACATACTCTTGGGAATTTTGTATGGCATCTTTTCTGCTTTTCTCTTGACTTTGTAATTCCTTTCCAAAGGAAAAAAAAAATAGTAAAACTCGTTCCTAATCAAAATTGATGTCTTTTTAAATGCATATTTTTCTTGACATTTTTATTCTGGTGTTACTTTTGGTTTTCTGCTGTTGTTTTTTGTTATCAAAGATGGATACAGGTGGTTTGTGTTTTCCAAGTTTATCTGTTGCTAGAAATTGGTCATCATGTGAAGGTATAGTGTTTGGTTAGATCATAACTACTTCCAGTTTTGCTACCTGGACGTGTCAAAAGATTTTCTATGCTGGGTTAAATATGAGCTCTTGAACTATGTTAATTCACAAGCAGAAGATGTTACTGTCTTGCACATGTTCTCAGTAAATCAAGAAATAAAACAACCCACCCTTGGGATACCTGCAAACTTCCTCCTCATCTCTTCATGTGCAAAGCCTTTTGTTTATTTTTTCCAGGTTAGTACTTATTTCAGTATGACCTAATAAAGAATAGATTCCTCAATAAAGGTTATCTATTTACAGAGGAATTAATTTATTTAAAATAAATAAGACCTGGAATCAAAAACGTTGTGAGGCAGATTCATTTTGGGTAATGTTAACAGATTAAAAGATGAGTTTCTGTGTTTTAAGTTTTCTTTCTCTTCTGTTGAGAGTCACACACCCAGGCTGCACTCTTCTGGCTCAAGCTCCAGTAGACAGAAATGTGTGTAACACTGCAAGGCTGCAGTGCCACCACCCATGGCAGTCCCCAGCCCTCTCCAATTTGGATGCCAGTCTCACCACTTGTCCTGTACCAGCATTTGCCACTGCATTCTCTCTGCACACACACTACATGTACACAAGATGAGCATGCAAATTCATTTATCTAGTACACATCAACGACCCTGAGTTCAGTAGAGACAGGGTCTTCATGGTACACTGCAATTTTTTTTCTTCCCATTTTACTACTTTCCTTTCTCATTAAACCATCAGAGATAACTGTTTCTGCACCCTGTTCCTCTTAAACTATATAACTAATTTACATAATTAGAAAAAGAAAAAAAAAACAGAAAAAAAACTAGTGGAATTTCTTTTAGCTTGTTTTCACTTGGAATTTGATAACCTTTATCAGAAAAAAAGAACAAATTTCCTGAAAGCAAAATGTATGTGGACATCAGCCTATAATAAAAAATTTTATCTTTAACTGCCCCTTAGAGCCTCAAAGTAGAACCAAAACCAAGTAACTCTAATAATTCTTTCATTACAGTGCTTTTGATTACAGGCCTAATTCTTCCTCACTTCAGGTGGATACATAAGCATGAAACCAGGATCTGCAAAAGCTCTGCTTTAAGCACAACAAACCAAAAATCTAACAGTACAATGAAATCAAACACATATCTGAATACGCATCTGAGAAAAAAGCTATAAACTCTGTCTGGTGAAAATCAGGAAATATTTACTGAATAATCCGTGAGAAAAATTCAATAATATTGTAAAATTAATTCTCCAAGGGAGGCAGAGTGGGAAATTACAGATGTAAAATTAGGAGGGGGAACATTTGTCACTTTATACTTCCACTGTGTTAGTCCACCATGCATGACTGCTCTAAATATCTTTAAAATAGTATCCTGAAGAAGGGTGATACAATGCTGGCAAGTTTTATGAGCACCACCATCCTTTTAACATTGGCATAGTCATGTCTAATTGAGCTCACTCTTATTAGATATACACAGTCCTCTAAACCCCTTTGATTCACAGTTCCACCTAAGGTCACAGACTGGACCAAAGATTCGTTTATGCTCTACCCTCTCTCACTAAGCTTTTTTCACTCTGTCTTTTGACCTACAAAAAAGCTTTAATACTGACAGCAAGGGAAGATGTTATCCAATCTCTTGTTGTAATAACAACATCTTATTCCTTAGAATTAAACTCAATTCAATGCACCCCTAACAGGCTAGACAGTGTTACAATACTGAAATAGCCATATCCACTAATTAAATTATAGCAACAAAACTGTAAAGACTCTACAGTGGTCCTTTCCTTCAGTTTCTTTTAATCAAAAGCTTACTTTCTAGAAAAAGGTGATTGAACAAAGCACAGGACATGCTTTGAGATGTCCTGCTGTCTTTCTCAGAGTCAACTGTCCTTAGAGAATAGCACATACAAAGAAAACTTTATTAATCTGTTGTTTTTTCGTTTTGGTTTTGTTTTTTTTAAATCTAGTGCTTGTTAGTTATTTTGCCTTACTGTACCTAAATACCAGAGTTTTGATTGCTTTTGTCAGTTTTGCAATCCATCTGATCACTATTTGGTTGCTTCAAGTTTCTACATGTTTTTACCTGGCAAACACTAAAAAAAAAATTCTCATTCAAGACAAAGCAGGATCATCTAAATGTCCTTCCAACAGTGTGGTTTTAATTTGTTCTTTGAATATTTGATTATGCTTCCTGTGCACTTCTTAAAAGTGCATTTCCAGGATCTGTGTTGAGTGGTAGTTAACACAAGTTGAATGCATAAATTTGTTGAACAAGAATTGACAAAAATCAAACCACAATCCAGCTTGGATGACATAAACTAAGTCTCACCAGTAAGTTAATGAGATTTCACACTGTACCCACATTATCTGAATGACTACCCAAATCTTAGGAAAGTTGAAATTTCATTATTTCTAAAAATTTCATTTTAACCAAACATGTTTAAACATATATGTACACTTTTAAGGCTGCCTTAAAAGTAGGAAAAAAAGCATAAAAGAAAATTGTTCTCTCTGAAGGGCTATCTCTCTTCTCATACCTACTTCTCTTGAAAATTCACTTTCATCATCAGGATATGTGCTTCCCATGTACTTTGTACTTCTCAGTTGTCAAAATCACAGTGGGAAGCATCATCCTGCATTTCAATAATAAGGAAACAGAACAAAGCTGTTGGACAAGCAAGTTTTCATTGGAAAATGCTAGCAATCAAAAAAAACCCCTCTACCAAAAGCACAACAACTAACAATTTCTGTCTAGTATCTGCCATTGTCATGTTTGCTGCTGTTCAGAAAGCAGACAAGTCTTCTCTGAAAGTAAAGGCCCACCAGCAGTCATGAATCATTTGAGATCAAAAGAAGGCAGAAAAAATTTCCACTCAAAAGAAGAAGAGAGAAACCTGGGGATAGATACATAAAAAAACCATAATTTAAATGCACCAAGACTGAAGTTCTAAGAACAATAGCCAAGGAGTCCTACCCTGGAAGTAAAATAAGAAAATAATGCATTGTGGAAAGTCTCCAGGGAATAAAATCTGCAAATGCAACAGGACAAGCCTCAACCACTGAAGCAGCCATTTCTGAAATTGCTTTGCATGAATCTGTGATGTGCAGGTACTTTGAAACAGCAACTGTATAAATACTAGACTGATAGATGCCACAGAATAACACTGGAGCTTAGGGAAAATTCAGGAAGGTTGAAGGGTATCTTGCAGGGCAAGCTGTATTACAGGCGGGAATTACATGTCCTTCCTTTCTTCCTGAAATAAAAGAGCATTCTTTATATTTTAGGAGTAAATACAGGGTCACGTCTCAGATCCCACTGGGAAAAACTTTCTGAAAACAGTCAGCTTTTCATTCTGCTGACTTTGTGCTGGGGTACACCATCCCTGTGCCTGCAGAATGAGAGTCTCAAGACTGCTCTCAGTTCTGCCAATTCTGTCTTTATCTGATGCTGGCCTATGTCAGCCTCTGCATGGGGAATCAGGTGCTGTGGTCAACAAACCCTGGTAAGAGAGTGGTGGTTGCTTAGCATGATGTTAAAAGGTACATCAACATCCTGTTTGTTTCATCCATGCTCCCTTCCAGTCACTTCGCTATTCACTCAAAGCACATATTATTTTTTCTTTATCTTTAACATCTGTTACATTTTTTTGTTTGTAACAGGATATGAAAAGTTGGGGGGAAAAAACCCTTTTTAAGAATTCCTCAGTTCTCATTTCCTTTGCCGTATTTTCAGGATGGTGGTTGCTGGATTTGGTACTTCAATTTTATTTTTCTGCTTCACAAGCTTGACATCAGACTGATGCTAGATCTGAAAATCCCCAAGCAGTCAGATTGACCTGCTCCTCTACCAGTGTAAGGTGTTTTTTCTTGAGCAAACAGACAAACTTTATATAATGTTTTTATGACTGAAAACCTATTTCCTCATTGACCCTCTGAAAAAATCCTTATCCACACATGTTGTGAAAATAGAGAAATATTAAATTCAAGAATAACATCATAAGTTTTGTCGGTGAGGGACTGCTTCAACTATGGAATCTGAGAAGAAACTGAGCTTATATCAATTTGACCTAAAAAGTGAGGTGAAAAACAGAGTAATTTCAGGTGAAAATTAAAACCGAGCCTAAGTGGAAAACATGAAATACACCAATGAGTCTAGCTTAAAAATAAAAATCATATATGGTATATACATATACATATACAGGTATATGTATAACTCTGTTAATATACATACATGGTTAATACGTTATGCATACTTATGTTTACATGAAATGAAATCAAAGAACCATAAGAATGGGTCAGCTTGGGAGGGGCCACAGTGGGTCACCTTTTCCAACCTACCTGCCTAAGCTGGGCCATCCTAGAGTACATGGGATGCATCAGGATTGCATCCAGATCGTTCTGGAATATCTCCAGCAAGGGAGACTCCGCAGCCCCTTCAGGCAATCTGTTCCAGTGCTCAGTCATCCACAATAAAGAAGTTTTTCCTTATATTCAGGTGGAATTTCCTGTGCATTAGTGCCTGTGCATTAGTGCCTGCCCATTGCCTCTTATGAGGCACTGCTGACAAGAGCCTAGTCCATCCTCTTGGTACTGCCTATTCATAAACTGATATACATTGATAAGATCCCCTCTCAGTCCTCTCCACGCTGAAGAGGCCCAGTTCCATTAGTAAGTAGAACCTCACTCGGAGCATCTCTTAAGATCCAGTCCCCTCATCACCTTTGTCACCCCCCACTGAACTCACTCTGGAGCTCCATGTCTCTCTTGTCCTGAGGAGCCCAGAACTGGACACAGCACTCCAAGTGAGGCCTCACCAGGGCTGAGTACAGGGGCAGGATCACCTTCCCTGACCTGCTGGCAATGCTCTTCCTAATGCCCCCCAGGATCCCATTGGCCTTCTTGGCCACCAGGACACTCGGCTGGCTCATGGACAGCTTGTTGTCCACCAGGACCCCCAGGTCCTTCTCTGCAGAGCTGTCCCCCAGCAGGTCAGCCCCAGCCTGTGCTGGTGGCTGGGCTTGTTCCTCCCCAGGTGCAGGGGCTGGCATTTGCCTTTGCTGAATTTCAGATGGTTCCTCTCTGCCCATCTCTCCATCCCGTCAGGCTTCTTCTGAAGGACTGCACAGCACTCAGGGGTGTTGGCTGTTCCTCCCACAGCTCAATATGTTCCACATGTTTCAAGGACAGCCCCACCATTGTCTCCCTAGTCTGTCCTTCCTAAGCATCATGTAGCCCACTGTGACAACATTGCACTCATGTGAGCTGTCCCACCATGTCTCCTTTCACACAGTAAGGTCAAACCCTGCACACAGACCTCTAATTCCTCCCACTAGTTCCCCATACTACACCATTGTAATTTAATCCCAGCCAGCAGCCGAGCCCAACACAAGTGCTCACTTACTCCCTTGCTGGCAGGGCTGGGAAGAGAATCAGAAGAGTACAAGCTGGAGAACTCGTGTGCTGAGATGAAGACAATTTAATGAGGAACAAAAAGGTCACAACACAAACAAAACAAAACAAGGAATGAATTCACTTCTTCCATGGGCAGGCAGGTGTTCAGACATCTCAAAGAGAGCAGGGCCTCATCATCCATAGCAGTTACTGGGGAAGACAAATGCCATCAACTCCAAATATTCTCTCCACTCCTTGTTCTTCCCCCTTTTTTATACTGAGCCATGTGGTCTGCTGGGGTCAGCCGTCCCAGCTGTGTCTCTTCCCAACTTAGTAACAAATCATAGGAAACAACTAACTCTGGATAGATGAAAATCACAAGTTCTTTCAAAAAATAAATGTTTGTGCTTGGTGGGTGTATTGGTTTTGTGTGGCAAACCAATTGGTTTTGTGTAGCAGGATAGCTACAAGGTTGACTTGTGTGAGAAGCTTCCAGCAGCTTCTCCCATGTCCAAAAGAGCCAGTGCCAGCTGACTGGAAGATGGATCCACTGCTGGGCAAACTGAGACCATCAGTAATGGTGTTAGCACCTCTGGGATAATGGATTTAAGAAGCATGGAAAAAGAAAACAGCACAACTGCAGCTGGAGAACAGCAGAGTGAGAACCTGTGAGGGGAACAGCTCTGCAGGCACCAAGGTCAGAGGAGAAAGAGGGGCAGGAGGTTGTCCAGGCATTGGAGCTGAGATCCCCTGCAGCCCATGCTGAAGACCATTATGAAGCAGCTGTTCCCTTGCAGCCCATGGAGGAGCAGAGATCCATCTGCAGTCCATTGAGGAGCCCATCCTGGAGCAAGTGGATGCCATGAAGAAGACTGTAATTGCATGGGGAGAACCTAAGCTGGAGGAATCTTCTGTGAGGACGAGCCGACACTCTAGCAGAGTTACAGCAGGGTTTGTGACCCCACGGGGGAGCTGTGCTAGAGCGGTTTGTGAAGGATTGCAGCCTGCGGGAAGGACTCGTGTTAAGGACATTCATGCAGCACTGTCTCCCATGGGAGGAACACCACACTGGATCAGGGGAAGAGTGTGAGGAGCCCTCCCCCTGAGAAGGAAGGAATGGCAGAGACAACACTGACCAAAACTCCCAGTCCCCATCCCCCTGCAAGGAGGAAGGAGACAGGTAAAACTGGGAGCGAAGTTGAGTCTGTGAAGAAGGGTGGGGTAAGAGGGGGTGGTTTACTACTTATTTTAATTTCTCTTTGTTGTAATCCGATTTTATTTGCAATAAAGTAAGATCCTCAAGTCAAGTCTATTTTGTCTGTCATGGCTGTTGATAGTACTCCAGTAGTTCCCTGGGGTTGTGTCTCCCTGTCCTTATCTCAACACATGAGACTTTCATTACACATTCTCTCCCTCATCCAGCTGAGGATGGAGGTGATACAACAGCTTGGTGGGCACCTGGCATTCATAGAGGGCCAAACCACCAGAGTGGCATAGCTTGGTTTATCTGGACCTTGTCATCCTCCTAATGCTAGGAAGCAATGAAGGAAATGAAGAAACAAAGCACTCTCTGGCAACTATTTTAATAAAGAGGTATATTATTGCCATATCTCCTAAACCTGGCTACACCAAAATGGAAATTTAAGATGATGAATATATTCTTTGAATCAAATTAATATTTATGTAGTTTAGATTTAAGTCACTTCCTTAACTCTACACACATGGACGTGAGGATTCAAGTGAATAACAGGCCAAACACATTCCACCATGACAGCTGGGTCACTTTAGGAGGAATGCTGCCTGCTGGTTGAATCCACCACAATCTGGAGAGGATCACTGGAGTGGTTAGAGGTCTGGGATGCATGATGCACAAGGAGAGTAAGCCATTTTTGCCCAGCCTTCAGAGGAGAAATCTTAAGGAAAAATCCATTCACCATCTCACATTATCTAATGAAGGATTAAAAAGACAAGGAGGAGATGTTATTTTCAGAGGTGAAGGACAAAAGGAAAAGAGGAAACAGCTGCAGGTTGCAGCAAGGGAAATTCCAGACAGCTCTAAGGAAGAAATTCTTCATGGTAAGTCTCCAGACTACACAGCTACACAGAGGAACACCAGTGTTCCCAGCATTGGGGGTGTTCAAAACCTAACTGTACAAGAATCTGAACTATTTAAATCCAGATCTGAGACTAGATAACCTCCAAATTACTTATCCACACAAATTACTCAATCATTCTGACACATTAAAAAAAAAGGTCAATTTTCCCACATTAAATGAACAGCTCTATTTTTATAAATTAAAATTAAGCATCAAGTGCTGAATGTGTCAGTGTGTAAATATATGTTCCACAGAATAAAAGGGTTTAGAGTCCACTCTGGTAAACTAGAGAGAGAGTAAAGGACACCTCAGCAGACTGTAGGAGATAGGGGACCATTTAGGTCCCTAAATGGTTAGCTAAAACTGGCTAGGCAACAATTGCCCATATGAGAAAAGAAAATAGTCTTCTGTTTTCATACAAATTTCATTTTGGAGAAGCACTGGGCAAAGATGTCAGAGCTGCACAGATCTGAAATATGTATCAGATTTTTGTCACAACCTTGTCACCTGCTATAAAAATGCCAACACTTTTATGATTTTGCTCTAGTTCAAAATGTTTGATCTCTAGCTATTTTGAAATGCAAAAAAAGGATTGCCACTATTCCTGCTATTTTTGCTCTGTTTTGAAAAGTAAAATTAGATCACGGTTAGCATTTATGTTTCTGGTTGCAAATTAATTAGGATATATAGGAAACATGTAACAAATGCTTTAGACTATTAATGTTCAAAAGTGTGAGAATTTCCTTTAAGATGAGCTCCTTAGATAAACTACACAGGAAGAGTATTTAATAATTCTCTCTTTCCTGCTTTGAAATAGTGGCAATTTAAACACAGAAAAATTAGATCACTTGCCGAACTTGGTATGTGCAGGTATAAAAATATGCTTTTAAATTAGTATTTGGTAATTTCAATACATGGCTCTTTGAATTGTGTTTTTCCATAAATTAACTACTTCTGAGAGAAGACAACTTGGAAAAATCCAGACTCAAAATAGAAAGCTGTGCAACTACAGAAGTAAAAGCTGTATGTGTCAGGAACAGATCATTACATAGAATGAGGCCATAACGAAGTTGATAAGGAGTATACTTGCACATAAGAAGTAACAATGACTTTCGTATTCTATGACGTGGAAATTCATCAATATGAGGAGTCAGCTATAATCAAGAATGACAGAAAAAACATCCATAGAGGTCTGTAGGAAAAATAGCCTGTTAATATGCAGATAGGAGGTATACTGGCAAAAGGTATTTTCAGTGTTTTCAAAATATATTTAAATATTTATAAGATATATAAATAGCAAAAAAGTCCTACAAGTTTAAGTAGAAAGTGAAATTAAAAGCTTTACATAGTTTTATATTTTTTCATTCTGAAGTAATTAAAAGTTACTGATCTCTCTTCAAACATCTTGGATCTCACATAAAAGAAGGAGGTTAATGAACAGATTACTGGACTTTGAAAGTAGTCTGCAATTCTATGTTCTTTTCATTTTTGTGCAAGAACAACCAAGACTCCTAGATTTCTTCTTGCAAAGTGATTTGGTTTTATATTCACCTTAGACTTTCTCTGTTACTCTTAAAGAACAGGGTACGTTCTAAATTATTTGACTAAAAAAACTGTCTATATGTCTATGCTGTGTATATTCCAAATCATGTACACCAATCTTTTCTAATTCATCCTGTTTCTGCAGAGTTCTCCTGGTAGTGTTTTCTGCACCATGTCACATGCAGTGTTTTTACTGGAGGGCTGTGATCACTGTAATGGATTGCTTGTCTTTAGAGACACCCGAGCTATTAAAGATTATGGAACCTGAGACTCAAATAAAGTGCTAGTTCCACTGCACTAAAAAAAGTGATTCTGCACACCCACAAAATCTTACCTCTCCCTGTGGGGAAAGGCAACAGTTTCAGGTGGAAATTAATTTTTCACAATGAAGGCTGACTCATTGTCTACCAGGCCTTAACTAGGTAAGGAAATCATGGCTGCTCTATCCTCCCCAAATACAAATGCTGCTAAAAACCCAACAGCATGTTACTTAAAGCTGCACTGCCTTTCAATCGTACAAATTTTTTAGCTCATTTTGTTCCGCACTGAGAAAAACAGACTTCGTAATGCTTACCGTAAACTCATATTTTAGCCAGATTCAAACT
Organism: Rhipidura dahli; assembly: GCA_013399225.1. Classification (NCBI taxonomy): domain Eukaryota; kingdom Metazoa; phylum Chordata; class Aves; order Passeriformes; family Rhipiduridae; genus Rhipidura; species Rhipidura dahli. Next base: position 68,959 of record VXAC01007451.1, on the reverse strand, counting down.
GCATCATATGCTGTCTACACATCTTCAGGTTTTTAACCTGAATCACTCTTATTGCAGATTGCACAGTGCATATGTGCCTTAGCACAAGGTTTTCCAGCAGGTGTTAGAAAACTTCAAGTCAATGAATCAAAATGCTTGCAGGTGTATGGCTCCCATTAAATCACAAATATTTTAGCAGCTTGTATTTTGGTTCACTTAACTCCATAAGTTTTTATTTTGTGGACTTGATAACGTAGGTGAGAAGGAACCATGAAAAGAGACGAAAATAATGGACAAATGAAAAGTCTTTATTGAAAATGCAGCAGCTCCAAGCTTCTCAGATCCAGTAACTTAGACTTCTAACAAAATGGGATTTATCTTTATCTCAGAGTACATTATGCAAGCTGAGCACTACCTCAGTGTGGCTTTCTTCCCTTGGGTAGAATATGTAGAGATGGATGGCACAAATGAATAAACACAGTGCTCTGCCATTAAAAGCAGAGAATAGAGGCAGCAAAATGAAGATAGAAGGGCTGGTGAACTTTTTTTTTTTTCAATTCCAGTAAGCTTTCTGCAGCTTATTTTGAAAACAACCTACTTGCCAATCTGAAAAAATGTTCCATTCCCTGTGTTTGAATTTGCACAGCAAAACGGTGTGGTGAGCTGAAACCTCTCAGAAATAAATTCTGTCATACAAAAAAATTTATTTTATTTTAAAGCAGAATGGCACCTGGCAACCTTTATGCTTTATGGACATGAACAATTCTCTGATTCACTGAGAATCCATAGTATTCTTAGCCTAATTCTTAGTCTAGATCTTAAAATATTTGACACCCAGCCATGAAGTTTGCCATCTTTCTGGAGTTCTCTGTTTTGAAACATATTGCCCTTCTTCTCTTGTAGAGTTTTAATTGGCTGTCAGGGCTTCAAGTGGCTCAATAGACCTAAATCACCTGCCCAGCCTCACCCAATACCCCTTCCAGACACCCAGATCCTCTGCCATGGGCTCAAGTTCCCTCTTAAGCTCAGACCTGGCCCCCCCAAGTCTGCCTGAGCTTCACTATAGGGTACCTGTCTCCTATTCCCTGCTCTTCCTGAATATCAGACTGGATTTTCCTGACTGATCATGGACATAACACTGCCCTACCTTGTCTGATGAGCACCAGACTGTTGGTGAACGCTGTTGCTGTCACCATACTCTGCCTCAGGACATTGTCCCATCAGTGAAAGCACAGCCCTACCCACACTGTGGTTTCCCTCATCTCCTGTCCTCTCTTCATTCCTGGAGCAGTCTCATGGTTGCTATTCCCTGGCAACTGTCATGAAGGCTGAAGCCTGATCTTAGCTGGAGGTCCTGAACCAGCAGGCAGAAAGTGCTTGTGTGAGGGGTCCCAGTGAGACTCACGGGGCAAACACAGTCTGTTGAGACACTCAGCTTCCTCTCAGACAATAAGGTCATATTCCTGATTTGCAGACTATCCTTAGGACCAGGAAACTTCACTAAAAGCAGATGGTAAAGCTACTGCCAGCAGGCTAAAATTCTCAGCATACAGGTCTGTCCCTCTACTGGAAATTTTGAAGGCATCTCTAGACTCCAGACACCCGAAATCTGAAAATATATATGCCTACAGAACAGTATACTCAAAATTGTAAAGCCTCTTTGGACCAAAACTAAAATCTGGAAGACAAGCAGGAATAGCCAAAGCCACCCATTGGAAATGTGGCAGTATTTTTCATTAGCAATTTCTGACTACAGCAGTTATCAGAATGGCTAGTTAGAAACCCCATTTTTTGACATAAGTAGGAAGCGCAGTCTACAAACAGATGTTCTCAGTTCTCCTCTCTGGACACACAAAGGGGAACACACTGTGTTTCAGCTACTGAGCTGCACTTTTTAGCGTCAAGCCTCTGTTACCTATCTGTGGTCTCATTTTTTTGTTCTGCCACATCGAGCAGCAACACACCCTTCAAGTCTGAAAAGGGTGTTTGCAAGGAACATTAAGGATGAACATTTCAGACTGGATTAGAATGAATTAGAATGCTCACACTGAAGCCACAGGGACTTGAAGTGGACAGGTATCACCTTTTATAGAATGATTAACTTCAGTAGTTTGCTAGGAGTACATGCCAAAAACACATGGGCAAAAATTCAAAATTCTGCGTAACTTTTAACATTGTCTGGGATTATGAATTTATAGCACTTCAGCATTTTTTATATCATGACTGAATACTCAAGAAAATCTTCATTGAAAGAAACCCTTGAAAGGACAAAGGCTGAAGCAACAGAATCTCTGTGGCACTGTTGCACTCAGGGGCCGTGGGTTTTATTTCCCATGCTGCCTCTCAAGTAACATATTAGATTTATTATCAAAGCAGCACCTTCTGTCATATATAAAGAGTGCAGTAGGAGTCATTAGACAATTTCTAGAGTGGGTGGTGTCAAAAGTCTTAAATTGGTTGAGTCTTTGGTAGGGAGCACAGGAAGACAAACTGTAAACCTCACAATTCTGAAGAGGACATAACATACTATCTCTGCAGGCTGCTGAGACCAAATGTGTCAATTTCTTGGTTGACATTAAAAGGGTTTTCATTCAAAGGAGATGGAATAAAAACATGGGTGGGGGGGAAGTCAAAATCAATAATAGTTTCTTAATAATGAAAAAATGCCTCCCTCTTACTGTACATCTTCCTGCTAGAAGTATATTACAGCAATGTGAACTACATGGAGGAGACACACAGTCATATTAATGGTTTCTTCTAACCCCTAAGGTTCAGGATAATTTGATAAAACCAAAACATTAAGTAAGAGTGTACACAGCAGCCTTATTTGCATTCTCCAAGAGGAAAGAATTTTTTAACTTTTTCAACAGCTTAGCTTTGTCTTTTGCTAGACTGAGTTCTCTGATGCTGCAAAGGTCAATAAGGTGCCATCCTGACCTGTCTATGTTCTAAAGCAATTTCCCTTGAATTTATGCCTTCCATCTGATTAATCATTTTGCACTCTGGCTCTTTACTGATATTGCCCTTGAACAAAACCAGTCATGACTCTTCAGCAGGTAACTGAGAACAAAAGCCTGCATAGTGGTACCATGTTCACAAGTGCTTTCGGTTTAACTGAAGATATTGCTACGATTAGTCACTCAGAGCAGCAATGCCACATCAATAACACCCCTTGACAAGGGGATCATACCCTTATCAGCACCTCAAATACACTCATAGAGCATGTTAAAGGACATTATTTGCACTTGGACGGCTCGCCGGTGGTTCTAATTCACCCTCATGCTTGGGCACACATTATTAAAATGGTCTACATTACTAATAGGCATTTGTAAGAATTTCCATATTTCTCCTTTTCAGACTGGGCCTATAATTATTGCCCTTTTTTTGATTCAAAAGAAGCAGTAAGACCATCCTTATCCACCCACAGTGGGGGCCCTGGATGACTCAGATCAGATAATATTTTTGGTTCAAAGACAGAAAATTATCTGCATGCCACCAGTGCCAGCTGACTAATGAAAGAAAGTGGTGTTACACTCCAAGCAGGTGTCTTGAATAATGTGTGGCCGGGAAATCTGAAAAGAATGTAAGAAGAAACAACCCACTCGTGTGTAGAGGTATATGTCTGAAACAGGCAAAATAAACAGTAAATTAAGTCCAAATTAAGGCCCAGTATACCATAGCAGCCATGGTCTAAAAATAATTTTCTTTTTCTAGGGAAAAAAAAAAAAGGAAAATACTCAGATGTCATAAATTTTTTAATTTAATAAGCAAAGCAATTTTAAAAGATAAGTTCTTGCTTTGTCAGCCAATTAGTTATTGATTATAGTTTACAATCAGCTTTTTAAAAGTATCACATTGTGGTGGCCTCAGGATATAGGTCCTTTTAAGTTCTTTTTTCCTGAATATCTTTGCATCAACTTTCACTGAAAACAGTTTTGTAGATTGTATAGCTGATACAATGTTCGGTGCTTGCATCCCTAGAGCAAGGGACCTCCCCGTGAAGGAAAGGCAGTGTTTAATTTAAGAAAAAATTTCACAGGGGTTTGTATAAGTTTGTATCTTTTCTGTCCACTGCATGTGCTCTCCTGGCCTTCCTACAGCTTTCAGTGGTTCACACATGCAGCAACACGTAACCCTTGCATTCTATGCCCTTGTAGCACAGTTAGACCAGCAGGTAACAGGTTTTCTTAATGGTATTTTTAACACTTACCTGGGTCTTTTAAAAGACCTCTATATGCTCACAAAACCCTTAGAAGTACAGTAACTGCTCCTTTTGTATCAACTCTATTCCAGCTGTGACAAACACTTTCTTAGGAAATTTTATTGATTAAAAATAGTTTCCTGACTAAAAATTCTCATTATTAAAATATCAAAGACAGAAAACATCACAGAATTACTACTTCCACTATTTTAAAATATTAAATAAAATTGATTTTAATATTCTAACAAAAGCAATAATTAAAAAAAAAATTAGTAGCGTGAACTTCAACCAATGAAAGGATACTTAAGCCCGCAGTAGTTTATTTTCCCAGTCATAGAAGTGGAGGAAGGCAGTGTATTGAAACCTGTAGCTCAATCCTATTCCTAGGTGTTAAAATACAGATATACACAATGGGTTCCATTTTTTTCATGTATAAAAAGGGAAATATAAAACAATTTTTCCCACCCAGGAAAAAAAATATTTTTACCCAATAACCACAAATAAAATGGACCTAAAATACATTATATGTAATAAAGAATCATTAATATTTGACTTGAAAAGTTTTCATTGATAATTCAGCTCCATTTCCTACCCACCTCGTGGCAGAGACTTTCTCTGTCAACACCTCTGTGCCACAACATTTCTACTTTATCAACCAAGAGGTCTTATTCTACAAGAACCTATGTCCTTGAGTAAATAATTCATATAAACAACCCTACAGTAATAAATAAGATTGTATATATATTACATATATATGTGCATATAAATATATATGCGCACATATATGGGAAACAACCTTCACTGTATGTTTTTTAGAAATGCTATTTCTGTGTTTTGAATTCCCACAGTCTGCTTCTGTACAATATTGGCCACAGAACTGTTAATTTTTTTTTTTAATTAAATAGTGCACATGACTGCATTTTAAGGTTAATCATATGACAAAACATTGAAGAAAATATGCCAAAGCTCTTATGCCACTACAATCAGGAAAAACTCTTCAGCACAGGATGCAAAAATCCTCACGTACTTCTAAGAGAACTGTGGCCATCAGAACTTGGATAATGCAGGTAAACTGTCTATCTCACCACTAGCACAAAGAAACTTTGGCTGGTAAAAATGCCCAAAACACTAAAGTCTTCATGTTTTCTGAGCCATGTGGGGAGATTTATTCAACATATTATTTCCACCTTAGAGTAACTTATTTTACTATGAAGTCCCATAACTTCTACTCAAATTTTTTCTGTGTACTCCTAAGTACAGTTCCCTAGGAAGAGAAAACTAGCTAAAACTAGAGAAAAAAGCTAAATAATGGCCAGCTATGAACTGACCCTATAAGCTACAACATCTCCATAAGTAGAGAATTAAATAATTCTGCAGTTCTACAATTTGGCCTCTAAATAATAGAACAAATAACATAATTTTTCAGCTAAACCCATTTTTTGATTAAGGTTGTTATCTGGATTTTGCATCTCAGTCCATGACAGTATTTCCAGCCAAATAAGAGAAATTCTACAGAATACAGATTAGCAGGGAGGAGTATTTTGCTTTTAGTAATTAAATTCCCTCTCAAATCAAAAATTCTTCCCTCCTAGGTGTACATATTCTGAATTTATATATGATTGTAAAAATAAATGCTTATCTTGGCCAGATACTATTCTGATGAGAGCAGGAGGGCTCACAGAGGAGGCAGATTTATTAATTTTAAGTTGTACATGGTTTTTATATCAGTAGTCTCGTATATATGTAGAATAATAGAATAATGAATGTGTGAATGGACTTTTGGAGACCTGCTCCAGCCTCCTGCTGAAAGCAAGATTAGCCTCAAAATTAAGGTTTTTAAGGCTCAGGTTGCCCAGAGCAATGTCCAGGCAAAATCTGAGCATCTCCATCTACCACTTTACCACCCACAGAGTGAAGGAAGAATTTCTTCCCTCTGTCTTACTTAAATTTCCACTCTGTATCCTGACTCCATCTTCTTAATAATCACTCATTAGATGATGAAAGACAGCAATTAGGTCTCCCTCTCTTCCTTTGGCCTTCTCTTCCCAGCTGAGCAAGTTCACAGCCTCTCCTTATGCGTCGTGTGCCCCAGCCACCTGTAGGACTGTGGGTCTGCCAGGGTCTTTCTTCGCTGGCTGGCATCTAAAGTCATTTTATTCCAAAACACTGTACCTGAAGCAAGCATATGGGAAGTCTACAAGATTTAGGAAACCTTTTATTCCTATCTCTACCACAACATCCCCAAAACCAAGTGGGATGTTACCACATTTCAGGTCATACCCTTGAGTTCCTCATATTTCAGGAAATATACACAATAAAATGACTCTTTGGTGATTTCTATGAGCAAAACCTACTTTAGTGAGTAGTCAATATATTGAAAGAAGTTGTTTGCAGTATTTTCCCAAATACTGGAAAACATATTTTCTTCAGACTACAGAGCAGTCATCATGCTCATTTGTTACTATGATACAGAAATTAGCAAGTAATTTCTCCAGTGAAAATTTGTTCTTCTGAGAAATTACTTATTTCCTAGAAAGAAACGGTTTCCCCATCTGCTAAGATTAGGTAGAATGGCAGCAGTGTGTCATTCTACTTAATCATTTTGTACAGCTGGTTACAGCAAGGAATCTTCAATGCTGTTCTGCATGACCACATGAATGATAAATATTTGCTGAAGACAGAAAATAAAAGAACTGAAATCAATTGTGTGACTTATCGTAGTTTTCTGCAATGAAACTGTAGCTGAAATTGAACTGAAACATTTAAAATGAGGAAGAAAATGGAAAGAAACACTTAAAATTTTTCATGCTATGTGAAGCAAAAACAACATACAGCAGGCAATTCAGTCATCTTCCTAAGCAACAGGGCAAGCCAGGTATGAGAAATAACCATTACTCACAGGTAATGAATTTCAATCCCAGCTGGGGATCTAAAAGACATTTTCTGGATTTTCATAGATCGAAGTCCACTAATATTTTCTAAAGCGACTGATAGGCCAAACGAGTTTTATATAGAGGAGAAAATCACTCTGAATGGGTTACCCTTGAATTGTTCCCTAGTCACTTCAGTCAAAAGATGTTGCAGAGCAATTCTCAGTATTTTCTTTTTAGTGCTTGTAATTGGTTGTTCCAGATTCATAATCAACACTGTAATGCTATTTTATATGAGAAAAAAAAGCCTTTTTTAACCATTTAACAAATGTGAACTGAAAGAGAATTTCCATGATTCTCCTTTTTTCTAAAAATGAAGTTATTACAAAACAAGCAGCATTCCACATGAAATTGCCTTCAGGAGGTAAGGTGTCCACGACTAAAGCATTATGGTTGCTTCCAGACTACTAATGACTAGTGCCACGTGTTGGACAGCTACTGGCTTCATGGACAGACATGGTCATGGGCAGAGAGTGAGTAGCCAAGCCACAGCTCCAGCAAATATCATATGGCAAATTTATGCTTTGTTAATTTGGATTTAAGCTGCTAAAATCCTTAAGGAGCAAGCTTTGCTCTGTTCAGTATAGGGCCTAATAAATAATGGTCTTCAATAACAGCTACTTTTATCTAATAACACCTGTTTTCTAAACATCTGTTTTTAAAAATACATTCAGCCAATTAGCTAGAGGCTTCTATTCCTTCCCTGCCTTCCAGTTTTTTCTGAGCAAAGACTCAGAACCACCCTGATGGCATTATCTTTTAACCTTTGGGAGTTTGTGATTGATTGGCTGTTCAAGGTGTACAAGCACTTATACCTTAATTATATTTTTTAATACAGGTATCTACAGCATTCAACTGGAATATTCCTTCTAGTAACAATTCTTATAAATGTGGGGCTAAATATATCTGTTAGATATTCAAAGTTTGAGGAGCGCATTTATGGAACAGAAGATGGTTCAGATCCTTAAGATCATGTACTAAGTAAAATTTTTAGACCTTTACAACTGCAATTAATAATAATTCAGATTCCCCCTCAAGTTTAGATGTGAAGTGAATATGGAATTTAATTTGAAGAAACAAAAATTGAATAAATTTTAATCCATTTAAGCAGACCACTGCTAGCTGTTTCCAAATAGGGTCTAACGCTTATACCAAATTTTCGTGTTTCTTAGGAAAGGCATCCTCACTTCTTCATGCCCACATTGTTTTGTTTTCTTTTCCTTTTCAGTTCATTTCAAAGAAAGGAATTAGTATTCCAGCTGAATGGACCAAAAAAAAATTATCAAAGACTAACATAAAAGGCTCTTCACTTTTCTCACCAAGTGGGTTGAATTTTTGCTGCAACAGTCTTGGCCCACCCAACTTGGGAAACCCTGTGAAATATGTTAAACTTAGGAATCCATTTGTTAATTAAGAACAGCAAAGAATGAACTTGTAAGCATATACTTGCAGTTGCCCATAGGGATCATCTCCTCAGCAGGCAAATGTAGTGTCTACAAAAGGATTAAAAGGTACGTACAGAAAATACATTTTTTCTCTTTAAAGGTGAAGTTATGCCTTCCTAACCTTTATAAGGTTTTATAAGACAGGTATAAATCCAAAAAATGGATGTGATTTTCAAAAATTTCTGGTACTGGCAAACACATCCACATGGAATTTTCTATGCTAATGAACATGATAATATCTTTCAAGGCTACCATATAGGTTCAATCTTCTTACAAGTTTTAGGTATCATTGAATACTTGGAATCCTAGAAGGTCACAAATTTTCTAGTCAAATGCTTGTTTATTGATCAATGTAGCTGGGACTATTTAAAATCAGAGAGAAAATAATCAGAGAGAAACAAAGATCAATTACTTTTATAGCCCTTTCTCTCCAACAAACCTCTATATTGACAGATTCTAAGTCAAATTCCCATTGAATGCAATTCCATTAACCTCATTTGAATTACAGTGAGATTTACTGGTATCTAAACTAGTCCTTATATGTGGACATGCAATAGGTGTCCCTGCTTTCACAGGTCAGAAGAAACCCATGGAAAATATCTATGCAAAGTGACACTTGAGCCATTACATAACACTTGATAGCTCAATGGGACACTTCTCTCCATGCTGTTTGTATGCAGCCATGTCTATATTTCATTCCATGAAAATATTTTTCATGGAATACCACACTTGAAAAATCACACACAGTAACATTTTTGTAAGAGATAATGGAAGATGTTTTCTCCATGAAAAATCAGGTCCTCTGTACCAAAATCAGTCTTTGGGCAAAGGGACCCCATTTTAACTTCTGCTGCTATACAGTGCAGTGTATGCTGTGGTAATGAAGGATAACCACATCCTGGAATGCATTAGCAAGAGTTTTACCTGAGGCAACATTCCCCTCTGTTTGTCAAGATACGGTTAGGTAAGTATTTGCCCCTCTTACCAATACCTAATTATAAGGAAGAAAGTCTTCATAATGAGCCCAGTGAAGCATGGGAATGGTTGCACAGAGAAGCCTTGAGGTTCCTGTCCCTGGAGATATTCAAACTTTGGCTGGGAAAGTCCCTGAGAAACACAATCTAACTATAAAAGTTGTCCCTGCTTTTAGAAGTGGACTGGATGAAACAATTTTGAGAGTGCCTTCAAATGTACATTATTCAATGATTCTTTTGCACTGCAACAGTATTGTGCAGAAACCTTCCTGTAAGTTTTAATTAGATTTGAATGAGGACAATCTATCAGCATCATGATCCACACTGTAGGATAATCTCAAGTATGCCTGTAGTTCATTCAGAGCATCGTAATGGTGTACTAAACTGCCAGAGAAACTAGCTATTTTAAACAGCTTCATTATGTCTGCAGTATACTGCAGCCAGTGATGAGATGGCATACCAAGGGAAAGAGCAGATTACATCTGCATAGCAGAGACTCCCACGAGCCTTGGAACTCCTTTCTTTTTTCCCTCTTAACAGATCACCCTTACAAAATTTCCAGGCACAGTAGGAAATTTGTTAGCTATATGTCTTATATCACTTATATCATTTTCTTATGATACTCTATCTATTTCCAGAATTTGATGTATTTAACAAAGGAAATAGTTGAGTCATTTGAAAGTAAGGCTCACGCTGAGAAAGAGTTAAGGATAAGTGAATGCAGTGTCAGTGGCAGACTGTCCACAGCTAGTCAGGAAGAGGTTCTGCTCACAAGAAATTATGTCTAGACACCAAGAACATTGCCCAAAAGAAAAAGCCAACAGCAAATGCACAGCTATACGCTTACACAAAAAATAGGAGAACAAGACATGTCAAATGGTAACATTTGGTACCTTCACCTACTGCATTCCAGGTGAATATTCAAACAAAATGAGCCTGAGTGGAAAATATGAAATACACCAATGAGTCTAGCTTAAAAAAAATAAATTCATACAGGTAAGGCTATTAATACATATATGTAGTTAATATATTAGGCATACCTATGTCTATGTGAAATGAAATCACAGAATTACAGGAATGGGTCAGGTTGGGAGGAACCATAGTGGGTCCACTTGTCCAACCTCCCTACTGAAACCAGGCCATCACAGAACACATGGCACAGGATTGCATTCAGATGGATCTGGAATATCTCCAGTGAGAGAGACTCCACAACCTCTCTGGGCAATCTGTTCCAGTGTTCAGTCACCTGCAGAGTAAAGAAGTTTTTCCTCATGTTCAGGTGGAGCTTCCTGTGCATCAGTGTCTGTCTGCCTATCACCTCCTGTCCTACTGCTTGGCACCACAGAGAAGAGTCTGCATCCATCCTCTTGGTACCCTCCCTTCAAAAACTTGCATACATCTATCAGTTCCCTCTCACTTGTGTCTTCTCAAGACTGGACAGGCCTAACTTGCTCAGCCTTTCTCCATAGGAGAGATGCTCCAGTCTCTTCATCAGCTTTGTCACCTTTCAGTGAACTCACTCCAGGAGCTCCGTGTCTCTCTTGTCCTGAGAAGCCCAGAACTGGACACAGCACTTCTGGGGAGACCTCTCTAGGGCTGAGTACAGGGGCAGGATCACCTTCCCTGACCTGCTGGCAATGCTCTTCCTAATGCCCCCCACGATCCCATTGGCCTTCTTGGTCACCAGGACACTCTGCCGGCTCATGGACAGTTCTGGTCCAAGAAGTCATTAGCTTCTCAGCCTTAGGAACAGTACAGGGAAACACTTCTTGTAAGGCTGAAGCAACGGCTGAAATTACCAGATAAAAGCAAAACTCTCTGTGGCAAAGGGAGGTGGGGGTGGGAGAATATGTTTTGCAAAGGTGCCTTCTTGGGATAAGCACTGCTATGCTTTGAGAAAGCAGTTTATCTCCCAGATCTATATGGAATGAAAATGGTGTCACTGAAAGACACGGAGGCCACATGAGGTGCTATGAGTAAAGTCATCGCTCCATTCCACAATTGCCTTGGTCAAATCATAAAATAGTGATTAAATAATTATTTCCATAATTCATTTCATGAAGCTTTTTCCTACATAGACCCTCATATAATCATTAAAGTGGAAAAAATCCTTCAGATGCTTTAATGCAACTGTATTCATTGTAACATGGATTTTCCGTCAAAAATCAAGATGTGTTTGTGAGACACAGGCTTCCACTCTAGAACAAAGCACATAGCTAGACCCACACAGCCTTGACCACAGAAATAAGCTGCAGTGAAAGAGAGAGCCAGCTACAGGGATGCTGCTTTATCTTAAAAAAAAAAAAATCTTGCGGCTGGCAAGAAAACATGAAGCTGCAGCAACACCATGTTTTTATGAGTCCCAGATCAATACAAAGCTGTATGCCTTGTGTGCTGTAAGTTATGTGGTAGGTGTCATTTTTATTTTTAATATGGTTCATCTTTAGTTCAATCAGAAATATTTGGATGGAATCCCCACCTAATCATGAAAGTCTCTGACGTTTTGTTGATGCACAGCAAGCCTTTCCTGTCAGCAGTCGGTCAGCAGAAATACAGACGAACAGAGGTACGAGTTCAGTCTTAAAAATGACAGGATATTAACATTATCTTAATAGTATTACAGTGAATTACACTGTATTACACCTTTAGGCAATTTAGTTTGTTGTGTATGCAACATTATACTTTGATTAGCCTCTCTGGGTAGGAAAATGACTGCGAGTTGGAACCACAGAGAAGGAAGGGATGTACTCGATGTTGCTTTACTCCCTCTGTTCGGTTTTTTTTAACAAGAGGACAAATTCTTCAATAATCGTCAAGGTAAAGAAATTTACATTTGATCACATTTCATGCACACTTATTTATCTCTTGCTGCCATAAAAATGGTAATTTGAAAACAAATCTGACTAATAGAACACTGACCTGCAACGTATGTATTTACACAAGAATATATACTGTGAATGATTAGAATGTCTCTAAAAGAACTGTGTAGCGATACACAAAACTAAAGATTAATTAAAGGTGTTAGGTTATCAACCACCGTTTTATGGAAAAAATCCCATGTTTTGCATGTTTTGCAACATAGATACTAGAGAATATATTAAATTTAATTTAAATCTGAAACAGTTTGCTAAGTTAAAAGAAAAATTTAACTACCTTTTTCTTCACAATGTCAATACTTTGAGCACACTTTCAATATTTTTTTCCATTATATTGCTTACAAACACTTAAAAGAAGACAAGCGTAAATCTAGTCCTCTGAGTAATTTTAAAAAGGACTCCATTCTGTTTTAATAGGAAAATATTATGCACGACATCATATGAAAGTGGGGGCAGCAGCTGTGCATTCCCTATCACAGGTTTGCAAACACATTTAATCTAATTGATGAGCTTTTGTTTAAACATGCATTGATATGCATCCTGTGGTGCATATGGGTTGCAAAGATTCACAGCAATATACAGCCCAAGTGGCCTGCCTGTGATGCTGAAACAACTTTTATAATACTGAGAATGTGAAATATCTTTATTAATACTACTTTCATACAAGAAAAATAACCCAAAACCAACAAACCAAACAAACCAACCAACAAAAAAAAGGAAAAGGAAAAGGAAAAGGAAAAGGAAAAGGAAAAGGAAAAGGAAAAGGAAAAGGAAAAGGAAAAGGAAAAGGAAAAGGAAAAGGAAAAGGAAAAGGAAAAAGAAAAAGAAAAAGAAAAAGAAAAAGAAAAAGAAAAAGAAAAAGAAAAAGAAAAAGAAAAAGAAAAAGAAAAAGAAAAAGAAAAAGAAAAAGAAAAAGAAAAAGAAAAAGAAAAAGAAAAAGAAAAAGAAAAACACAACTAACCAAAAGACTTGGAAAATTATATAGCTGGATCCATACCAATTTCCACTGAAACCTACAATTCAATTCACACTGATTTAACAGAATAATCAGGACCACTGTGGATAAACTTTCATCATCTGTGCTTTGGAACACAGACTTTAAAAAGCTAATTTGTAATCTGCCATTAGTGCAAGTAATTTACACAAGCTTACATTCTCAAGCACATATAAATTCCATTACAGATTTCGCATTGTCACCTGAGGTAACACCATGTTTTGTAAACATAACATTTCTTCATGTTATTTTCCTTTGTTGCAAGCATCTTTCCTGCATGTTGCTCAGAACCGCGAAAAAAAACTAACACCTTTGCTTTATTATTATTGAAAATAAATTAAATTTCTCAAATATATAATCAGTTTGATTTCATTTGGTGAAATTCAAATCTATTTTCCCCAAATACAATTACACACAATTTAACATCAAATTGCCACCAGAGAAACTCTCTGTCTAGTCAGTGCCACTGATATTCAGGGTCATCTTTATTGAAACACCATAGGAATACAGCTTTAGAAACACAGACACTAAAGAAATGTTTGTTTTTTCTTTTTCCTCAAGTATTGTTTCAAGATGTTTGGGGGCTTGACATGAATCAATAATTTTAATTGACAGACTGTGGTTTTCTCTGTGTTTGGCCTATGCAAAGCTATCCTCCAAATAGAAGTAAAAGTCCACTTGGAACTTATTGTGACTATTTTATCAAATTCTGCATTTCTTTGGAATACAGAAAAGCAATACTTCTTGCTTCCACATTAAGGAAACAGATTTAAAAAAAAAAAAAGGCATCAAAACAGTAATCTATCATTCAGCGAAATTGCAGAGAATGCCTAGGTGAAAGGGAAGAAATGGGGTCTGGTTTACCATGCTTCTTTATTCTCCAGGAAAATACTGAATAAATGCTTAGTTGCAGGGAAAACTATGAACATTCCATAAGATGGTAAAACTGTAGTTTTCATTCACACAGGGACCCCAATCCATGAAAAAAAATTTAAAACTTCAGTTTGTGAGGATATGTGGAGCAGTTAAAACACGACACTTTCACTTAAGAGAACTTGGAAGAAAACAACTTACAACAGAAGTATACTATTTACTATTAATCCAATCAGAGACCTTCGGTCTTGTTTTTATGTTGGGGTTTTTTTCCTGAAAGCCTTTGTGGCTTACTGTGAATTCCTCAGGAAAATCCTTCCAATATCTCCTTACAGCTCTACTTCTAGTTCTATCTGCAATTCCTTGAGAAGCAGTCATTTTTGGCACAGTTTGTGCCACCTTTACAGATGAATTCAGCAGCTCCCTCTCTCTCCTAAGGCAGAAGTTGCTGTTAGCTCCCTGCACTGCAGTGCAATGCAGCCCAAGTACCAGCAGTAGTACCAAGTGTGTTTGTCTGAGTAGGTTTCCCTTGTGTTGTACTNCCCATATCAGAGATACGCTCAGCAGCGTCCTAACTCTTTACGGAAAGGAGAGCAGGATACTATCAATCACAGAAGAGCCTAGGTGATCTCAGCACCTTTCAATGAGACGATCTCCCTCCTCCCCACCTATCTTTATAGGCTTCTTCCTCATCTTTCCCTTCTCACCTCAGCCCCCTCCTTTCTATACAGATGTGCCGTGGACGTCCCAGCCAGGATGACTCAGCTGCCATCCTCGCCCCCTACTCACACTGCACCCACAGTGCTTTGCAGGATTAGGCTCCTGAATCTAATCTGACCTACACGTTCAATTACCCACATGTCACCCAGCCCTCCAGTCCCTGGGGTATCCTGCCTCTACTCAGGACTGCCAGACCGGCTCCTATGCCTCTTTGAATTCCTCAGGCTCTTCTGCCCGGCAGTCCTCTCTATATTAGACGGCTGTTGCCTCAAAAAGCCTCACCATCCCATGGCTCTTCCTAACCCTAGGACTCGGACTATACTTTCCCTCACCGTGACTTCTCCGTTCTCCCCTCCCCACATATGTCAGAACCGTCTCGGGACCTAAATTCCCAAAGCCCCTTGCAAAGCAGGACTTAGTGTGTTTTGAAGAACTCCTTTCCTGAAGCTGCAGGGAAGGAAGTCCCTCCTTGCCCCTTTTGGGTCACAAACGCCAAACTCAACATAGTCATTCTCTCAACATATTTAGTGTGAGTGAAAATCCTTGAAGGAAATCTACAGTGAGAAAAGCAACAGTGTTTTCAAAACCACTTACATTGGTTATTTCTTTATCCCCCCTCCACCCTCCCTCTTCCTTTTCTGTTGCAAGGTCTGAAACGCCGCCTGTTCCCTCTATAGCAGATCTCAGAAAGTCTCCGTTCCCTGAGGAGCTGGAATTTACTACCTTTCTGCATCTTTGGTTTTCCTCGCCATCCTTACTGCTAGGACATCTGCAAACTTGTTTTCCTCAAACATCTGGAGTCTGCCAACCTCGACACCTCTGGTTTTTGCTCCCCTAGCGTGCAAAAGTTCCAGCCTTAATAAGCCAGTCAGATTCTAAAGCAAAGATTAGACGCTCGCACCTCCGCGGATCTGTGTAACCTGCTCTCTCTATGCAAAGACCGAGATCTGGATAGAGCTGGAGTGAGCAGCAGCCGAGCACAGACTGCTCACGCTCACCGCGGAGATGAGGGAACCCCGCGCTCCCATCTAGCGCCCGACCCGCCACAAAGAGAGCTCTACCCCTTCCCCGGCGAGCAAGACCCCCGTAAGTCCCGTGAAGANGCCAAGACTTCAGGGAATGGCTTTAGTTCATGCCTTAAAGAGAATATCTTAAAAAAAAAAAAAAAAGAGAGGAAAAGTTGCTCTAGAGCAGCCGCGGCAGCCCGAGTGCCCGGAGCATCACTTACCGGGGGGCAGGCGGCGAAGAGCCGCGGCAGCTCCCTCCGCTGCCGCTGCCTCCTGCTCGCGGCGTGAGGCTGCGGGAGGGAGCGAGGAGCCTCCCGGAGGAGCCGCCGAGCGTGACAGACCAGAGGAGGGGCGGACCGGAGCGGCTGTGTGGGCTTCGCGTTGCGGTGGAGCCTCTGCGGCAGTGCCGGGGAGAGAGGGGGAGCGGGCGGGCGCGGCGGGAGGCGCGGGGCGGGCGGCGGCCGCCACCATCAATAACCGGAGGCGTGGGGTGCGGGGAGGGCGATCCCCCCGCAGGCAGCGGCCGGAGCCGGCGGAGGGGAGGCACAGAACCGCCCCCCCGCCCCCGTCGCCGGCACGGCTGGGAAGCCTCCGTGGAAACAGGGCCCTTTCTTTCCCGCTAGAAGGGAAAAATAAAAATAGTGACGCTCACGCATTCGCTTTATTACAGAAGACAGTGTCTTATGAGAGGTGAGGACAGGGGAGAGCATATGAAATTGCTTGTTTCAGAACAGGTTGCAACAGGCCCGATGATCATCCAGAGATCACTGCATCCCTCCTTCTTTACTCTCCTCCCAGAGCGAGAGCCGTGAACACTTTGCAGCAACAGTGCGAAGCTGCCTATGCTCCACATGCAAAGACTGAGAGTGAAGATCAGTGTCGGTACAGGAAGTCCCACAAACAATACTCACTTTGCTGAGTGAAAAAAATCGTGACTACAAGAAGAGTGAAGAATTAAGAAGTGATAGTGAAGTGACAGTGGACCCATATCACGCATGGCTTTTAAGAAAACATCAGAAAAACATGTTTATAGATGGTTGACTGGTTTAAGACAAACACGCAAAACAGACTAGTTTGTGAAGTTGGGGTTTGGTGGTTTGTTTTTTGTTTTTTTTTTTTTTTTGGATAGTAGGAAGTTATTATATTTACTACCATAATCAGCTTATTTTTAGTGGCATCAAAGACTGAAAACTATATCATAACTTTGTCACACTAGATGTTAATAGCCACTGTAGAATGAAGAACATGAAGATCCTTTATGATACATTTACCTGCAACTGCACTGGCAAAGCGTGCAATGTGACAAACACAGTTGTATTGCCAAAATGAAGATGCGAGAGAAAGTGAAGAGAACAGTGAGGACTCCATATTAAAAACCAGCAAATATTCAACCAGTTTTATTAACAAACACGGGACTTGGATTCATCTTCCCAAAATATATTAAACTACAAAATATACCTATAGTAGAAAGGTAAGGTATTGGGCAGGCACCATCATTGCCCCTGTATGGTATTCTACACATGCCTAGTGTGTGTCTTCTACGGAGTTGTGATTTTTGACAGTTCCTCTGCCTTTGAGTCTTCCTGTCAATATTTGTGAGCTTACACGCTTTGAAATATTTTTCTTTTCCTCTGTTGTTGAGCAAAAGACTCAAACAGCAAAGGAAAGTGGCTTATTGATTTGCTACCCAGGGGAAAAGCTGAATGAACTATGCATGGAGTGCTGTCAAGTGTGAAACACAAGTAGAGAAACAGAAAAGGAATGCCTATTACTATTCTGTCCTTTTCAGTAATCCCAGCATTAGAAAATTGCACCTGGTTTTACAAAACAGCACTGTCTTGTAAATATACTAAACTTGCCACATGCAATGTACAAAAAGAAAAATAAATCCTAAATTTTCATATGGCAACAAAAGAAAAGGTTATTTGTGCTACACAAATAAGAATGATGACAAAGTGTCAATTCCATCCATTTACTGTTGACTATTTAAGGGAAACATTTCTGTGTATAAAATGCCATCTTAAGCTAATGCTACTGTATTTTACTGAAATAAACTGATTAGGATAAAGACATATTCCTTGTGAGATCTTGAGCACTATACATATAACAACTACGAAAGAAAGAAACACCATCATATTTAGGTTTTGAACATATAGGACTAAAATGCTGAGAAAAAGAAATCACTGTTGTAAAAGCACAATGGACAGACTCAATATTTTTTTAACCTTACCTTCAGATTCCACTCAGAAAGGACCACTACAACAGCCACCTTCCTCCTCACCTACTGCATCAGAGAGAGGGACATTAATGAGATAGGTCTGTAGGCATTTTGTAGCTGTAAGGAAGATAGATCATAAGATTGAAACAAGCATTTTATCCTTAGAAGTAAGAAGTGTGCAGTTTCATAGTCAGGTTACAGTGATGTAACACTGTGCTTCTACGACAGACATCAGTTCTTCCATTCGCTCTTCATTCTGTCGCTTCCTTAGCGTCTGCTTTATTATTTGTGTGGCTTCAGGGTTAAATGGGCTGGTGAGTGGGTCTGCCTTCAGAACAACTTTAGAAACCAAAGGAAAGTATGTCAAAGTGTGGTGGGTTTTCACCTAGACCAGTGACTGACTCGCTTGTCTCAGGCTGAGTTGTGACAGTGCAGAACCTTCAGCCCATATACAGGACTGATTGTGCCAGCTAAGATAGGTTGTTGTGGGAACATGGAGCATCAGTGAAGTAAAACTGCATGATGTCTCCTTGATCTGTTTTCTATCCACAAGGAGTACTTGTATGAAAGCAGAAATTTCTTCCCCAAAACTTCCCCACTGCAGATTGGCAGGAAGCAGGTCTCATTCCTGCTGCCAAGAAAGGCATCCTGAGGTGGATTGCCTGCAAACTGGCAATTTGGATGAAAACAATATCTCTCAAGTTTGAAAACTCTACACACACTACCTCCATTTTCTCCCTTCCTGGATTTGATGGCTTAGACCTCTCTGAAACTTGCTCCCAAGAGTACTCCTTCATATCAGACATAAAATTTTATCTTTATACGCATTCAGTTAAGTTTATATCTGCTGCTCAGTCAGTTTTCTGTGCAGACTGCAACACATCTAGACTTTTTCATTTACAGCTATCACAGACATCTATCTATTACAGCTATCACAATAACACAGTATTTATTGCTGGTGGATGACCCTAGAATATGACCACAAACAATTGCATTCCTCCTCCAGAGGGACAAAACTAAAGATGTTCTTCCTCAAACAAAACCTAAGTAGCATAACTTTGTAAAGCAATTGAAATTTCAGACCTTGTGATTCTTAAAAGTTATTTATTCCACATTGGTTTTAAAAGTATATGGCAAATAAATATCTGTGTTAAAGTACTGTAGATAGTTTGCTGTCATTATTATTTATTTTTATTTTAACCTGACCCTTAAATGTTTGTCTGTGGCACATAAGCTTTTTTCCTCCATTACTTCCTTTCCAGGAAACAAATACAGTAACATCTGGCTGTAGAACCATCTTAAAACAGCAACCAGAAAAGATTGATAGCATTTCCCTTGAAACCAAAGCTAAATCTTCATAGAACCAGGATCCTACACCAAACTACATGTTTCTTTTGTGCAAGGTTCCACCTTTATCACTGTTTCAATCCTACAAGTAATTTCCTTGACTTAAACGGGGCAATGGGAAATGAATAGAATATAGATGTAAAGTGCACAGAAACATTTGAGGTTAATCTTCAGCAAGGGTCAGGGACCCACAGGAATCCTCTGAGCTGCCATGGTAAACAGCTTACCTCAGCCACAAAAGCATTTCAGTGTTCTATTGTATGCAGTGTATAAACCTTTCAGACTACATTCCACGCACAGTAACCTAAGGGAGGCATTTAGACACCCCTTTGTTTCTGATAAGTAACAGCAGGAAAAAGCCACCTAAATATACTGAACAAATTCATTATGATTTGAGGTGACAGAGATGGAAAATAATGCATGCAGATTTTCTCAAAGAAAAAAAATAATTCAGTTTTCTTAAGTTATGCATGAGACGCTTGTCTGAATTTGACCTGAGAGATTGTGCATCTTAGTGTTTAGCCACCTCCAACTGAAAATATTACACAAATATAAAGAGTACTGCAATGAAAGGGAAAAATCTGATATTTCTTTTCTTCTTTGACAAATGAAAATCACTTTTTAAACCAGTCCATGCAGTAATGATTCATACCCATAATAAATATACATCAGACCATGTTCCTCTGTGTCCTCATAAAAAAACCCAAAAAACTATGACAGGTTAAGGTTACCAATGATCAAAAGATCCTATATCTGTTCTAAAATTAAAGGTGAAGAATCACTAAATAAATCCTCCTATGGCAGCAGGATAAAACCTGATCAGCTAAGTACTCTACCAACAGGAGGTCTATTAATGTCTGAATCCTTTTGTCTGGTCCTTATTCTCATTGCGTTTGGTTTTTTTTGTCTGAATTTTTTTGTTGCTGTCTAAATCTCAAAATCTGATTTGCAGGAATAAGTGACTTTATGGACAGGAAGGAATATTAATCATGTGTCTCCTAAATCCTAATTTAGGGTCTTCTGATGATCTGCTGCACTGTCCTTGAACAGATAATTTTCTCAAGCCACTGTTTCCTTTCTTGTTTTTTGGTGTCTTCCTAATTTAAGATTTTTTTAATCTTTACACATAAGCAATAATATGATCCCACTGCTGTCATGACTGAGCAGCTTAGGTCACTTAAAGGATTACCATCAAAGCTGTTATAGAAGCAGAGTTAATATAAATTTGAGAAAGCATGACAAAGTTTGATGGTTAGGTTCACTCTTACTACATGGATGAATCATGCAAACTAAAAATCAGCTTAAAATAATTTACACAGAAACTAGAAATGGAAAAGGATAACAATGCAAGAGGGTAACGGAGACCCTCCTGTTGGGTCATGGGGTTCAGAGAGGACCCCCTTAGTTTCTAAACTCCTGAGAGAATTTAGAAGTGGCTGAGTCAATTCTTATTCCAGACTTGGTGAATGGTTTATGTCTAAAGCATTTGGCACCTAATTATTCATAAATTTAACATTTACAAAGCTATTCAATAGTATTTACTACAATTACAAGAGTGACTTAAACACCAATCCAAGATGGCAACATTCATGCTATACTTGCTACAGGTTCTCTAAAGCAATTTGTACATGTGCACACACACACACACACAAAGACCTTTACATCCAATTTAAAATACATAGGAGTGAAAAATTCCCCTCAAGTTCAGTTCACATTGAGTGTCCTTGCATTTCTCAAGGTGTAAGGGCTGAGCCCCAAGGAGAGGGGGCAGGTATCAGCCCTGTTGTCAGGCTTTCAGCAGTGGTCCTACCAGTACTGCAAACTTGAGGGTTTGTGAGCTCTGAAAGGCATTCCACCTTGCCGCTGTGGAAGGTGCTGGTCAGCCTGCTGCAGCTAAGAGAGCTAAAAGAGCCTCAGTCAGGGCCATTTATGGGGTCACAGAATTATTGACTTCAATTATCAATCAATCTTCATCCTGGCATTAATCCAAGATGGTAATTACTGGAGTTTTTCACAAGTTCAGTAAGAATATTGTAGTTCTACTTGGGCTATGACTCAGGTAAGACATATTCCAAGGCTATTGGGGATGGCTGATTATCTCTATTTCCCCTTCTTGCTTAAGCAGCAGAAAATCCTGGTGCTGTGGACAGCATTCCTGGTAAGTTCAATGGGAGCCATTGATCAAGGCCATGGCTTAACAAGAACCCCTGAGATCACAGAGCAGCACAAGGTAAGGGATGTACCACCACAACTGCAGGTAGAACTGTTGGCATAATTAGTATTGTAATTTATTTGTAATTCCCACACTGCTCTCTCTTAAGTATGAAAGTCTTAGGCCCTTATTTCCTCAAGGACCACTGAATGATCTGAACTAAGAACTATATGTGGTTGAACTCCTGGGGAATGCTCCTCATATGAAAGAATTCTATAGGTTGCTGTAAATACTTACTGCATCAAGGCCTAAATTTGCAACAGGATAAACCTCTTCATATATTGAACTTGAGATGAGTTCTGAATAATATGTAGTATGTAATTTGAAAATTTTTTCTTTTTCAAACATCATATGGCTTCTGTGTTTGACCACTCTTTTAAAAGTGATTTCTGCTACTTTCATGTGTTGTTTGGAGAGGCTTATTCTGTAAGGTTTACAGAGTGATAGAGCCTATGTCATACCAGAGCAGTCTATACTGGTATGTGGCTTCCCCAGCAACTGGGATAGTATGCAGGTACTGGGGGAAAAAAAGTGTTAATCGAAGAACACAAACATGAACTAAATCCAGAGAAGGGTTAGTTATTCAAAATCAAAAAAGTGAAAGAGGGATGAAATTAATACAAAGTATCTCATGATTTTCAGTTATTAGTTGATAAAAAGGTAGGTGAATTTTAAAGTTGATGAATGCAATTCAATGTATGCAGCAAAAACAGTGTCTTCTATGTGCAAAGAGGTATGATCCACAATAGCATGGTCTGCTATAATATAATGTAGGCTTGCATTTTAATATGTTACATTGATTATCTCATACTGGATAACTTCAGTTGTTTGGGTTTTTTTTCAATATATATGGTTTTTAAAAACAACCAAAAATCTGTTTCTGTGGTATGACGGATTGGTGCAAGCAGTTTTAATGCTTTTTCACCTACATGGCATAGACTGTGCTATGGTTCTCCTAAATAAAAGTGTAAAGTGCATTTCCATATTTCCAACAGCCAGTGCTGAAGTACCAAAGACCGTGCAGTGACCCCATATTTTCATAGCTATGTGTCCTCTGAGATATATTCTCTGAAACTAGACAAATGGCATGATGTTACATGAAATTGTGCCAGGACTGCCTTTTAAATGAAACTACACTGAAGAACATACATTATAATTTAAAATCTGTAAACAAATCATGTATATAATCTGATGATTCAACCATGAATGCACATTCTTCCAGCAGGTATCTCAATCATGCATATGGTGCTTCAGAGTGTTGATTCTTGTATATATTTTTAAGGAATAATGAAAAGCTATGTAAGTCACAATTTGACTTAAACTTCCTTGTGACATCTATGAGCACCTAAAGAGATTTGGAAGCCTTGTTTGTAGTATGAAGCTGGGATATATTACAAAACTGAAATGTTACTTGATACATTAGTTTCAGACAGAATGTGGATATATGACAAGTTTAATGGACTGCATTTGAACAACATTGTTAATTCATCATTACCCTTCTGATTTTTGTTTTTTAAATAAGGAATTCCAACAAGTGTACTTGTCCTAATGAATTTCTAAGAGAAAAGAAATTAATCCTCTAATTAACAGAAATTCCACAGAAGACTTTGGGGATTTGGGGGTTCTTTCTATTATGTATTGTTCCATTCTTTGAAGGTATGTATAATCAAATTGGAAACCAGAATCAAGACATATAAAACTTCAGTTCTGAAGACAAAACAATAACAGGATTTAAGAAGTAGGTCTATACAAAATGCACAGCAGTGCAAATGGATGATTCACTGTGGACTGCAGCAGAGTTTTTTGTAAGAAGTGGAAGAAAATAAACACAATTAAACACATCAAGTGTGCTTTGCACAGGCATTGTTGATTCTGGATTAAGTTAATGAAAAGAATCTGATTTTCCTGGAACTGTTTTAATCAGCTCAGGAACTCCAGGAGTCTCCTTAATTCTTCAGCACTCTGAGTATTAAGCACTTCAAAACCTGTATCAGATTATTTTCTATTATATCTTCTGAGCTATCTTGACAGAATTTGAACCTTTAAAAATCTATACATAATAGGGTCTTTTATGGACCCCATTTCAGGAAGTATTTTTAGTATTATAATCTGTACCTGAAGGCAAACTATTTGATGATTATTTGGTGCTTCAGAGACTCCTCCCCTCTCCTCCCCTCCCCTCCTCCAGTGCATCCCAAGGGATGACAAGAACTGGGGTCACTCTTGCCTGTCTGTGTGGGTCATAGTAGACTATGAGTGGTGAAATGGACAGCAACCCTTGAACTACTTTATGCCTTAGGACCAGGAGTCAAATTTTATATCTTTTAAAATAGCAGAGATTTTGCATTTTGGCAGGAGTAGAGTTGAGCTGCAAATATGCTTGGGAGTCCTTGTGGTTGTGTGCAAATAACATGTTCCAAGAGACTGTATCAACTCAAATATAATTCCATAAAACATTTCAAAAATAGAATGAAGTTAGCAATGTCTGTAGAGTCCCTCTGTAAAGCTACTTCTGATTCAAAGAATAAGGAGACTTCTACATCTTTATCTAAAATTCTATCTGAGTCACCAACATAAATATGAAACCTATTTGAATCCTCTGGCTGTTGCCACAGCTGGAGATGTAAGCCAGAAATCTGACCATTTTCCCCTGCATCCTAGAGTTACATGAATCATGTGCATGTATACACACACACACACACAAACACACACACACACAAACACACACACACACACACACACACATATATATACATATATCCCTTTCCCCAGAGAAGTGGTCAATGCACCACCCTCACATCCACAAGCCTACAGTTACCATGTCATCTTTGAAAGACAGATTTGAAACACCTTGCTTCTCCCAGCTATCAGTTTTTCAGGTAAGGGGAGGGTTGGGGGTGTTTAAGTAAATATTCACATGACTAACAACTTACCAACATGACTAGGTTCTTCACATTGGGATTTCTGAAGGACATTAATTTTTCAGTCTTCCTCTCTTGAGGATGTTTTGTCACATTTATATTATAAAATCATACCTGGTCAAATAGTTTGCAGAATAAATCTAAAAATGCTCAGTAAGTCTTTTCCAATGTTAGATAATTAATTTTATCATAATGTTCACAATATGTGCATTAAGATTATTCTATTTCTGGGCAATATAATTTATTTAACATTTGCCTTGAACAATTTTTCCAACTGTGTTTTGCAGGTTTTCAACTAGTTTTCTTTCTCTGATATTATTTTTAATATCAAGAGTGCTTGGTTCCCAAAATGGAAAAACTTGTATAAAAAGCTCATCTGAAATCAAATTTGTTTTACCTCTAGGGCGCCATAGGTTTTATAAACCAAACTGATGAACTTGTAATGGAGCATTTGAATTTTATGTAGATCTCTACTTTTAAAAAACACATCAAAATTATAATGTAAAATAATAAATATTTGGACAAAAAAGCACCAAAGAGAAAATATTCTCCTGAAAGATTTCTGACTTGTGTTGTTTCATAAACAAGTCAAAGATTTTATTTAGATTAATCATTGTTTTGGCAGAGATGTGCAGCTGCAGCTGATCATATCTCCTACTTATCAACTTACAAATTATCAAGCTAATTTCATTTTTGGCTGAGATCACATACATAAAATATAGTAGTACATAAAGGAGATGATAGGCAGAGAAGATTCCGTTTTCTTCATCTAATGATATTTTTCCGAAAACACACATTCAAATTACAAATTTTGTTGCTAGGAGCAACACCATACAAAGTGTTTTCCCAGCTGCCTTAGTTATTACAGCTCTGTCTACTTATCATCACATGTATTCTCTACATGCAATGTACTCACTACTAATTTCATTTTCATAACCTTCCAAGCCAAACATTTCTTCCAGAAAGCCCACAGAGACAATCATCCAAATTGGCTGTTTTGTTCCAGTAGCACATCCGGAAATAGGATGATGTCAGAGGAGAAGCAAGCAGAAAATAACACAGTTAATAAAAATTCTTTTTCTTTTTTTTCCCCCAGGACACTGAAAATAGCACCTCTATGCTTCTATTTGACATTTTCTGGCTCTAAGATGGAGGAGCTTCTGACTGAAATTGAGTATGTTGGCAGACATGCTGAATGAATAGACATTCAAGAGCTCATAGCCTGAATCAGCAGTCAACCGCTCTAAGAAAATTCGGATCACAGAACCTGGAGGATTCTGGGGATGAAGTTGCTGATAGGTAAAATGATGCTCACCTCCCTCTTTTGTACTTGAAAAATCAGTGTAAATCTAATAATTTCTGCTGCTAATTACCTGATTTATGCTTTGCTACAAATTTACTAGAAAAGTTCAGGTACATAGAATCATAAGATATTCTGAGTTGCAAGGGATGCATCAGGATCATTGAGTCCAGCTCCTGGCCCTGCACAGGACATTCCCAAAAATCACACAGGGTGCCTGAAAGCACTGTCCAAATACTGAATTCAGACAGGTTTGGTGCTTGGACAGCTTCCCTGGGGAGCCAGTTCCAATTCCCAGCCACCCTCTGGGTGAGACATGTTTTCCTTACATTCAACTTAAACCTCCCCTGACTCAACTTCATGTCATCACATTGAGTCCTGTCACTGGTCACAAGAAAGAAGAGATCAGTGTCTGCCCCTTCCCTTTCCCTCATGAGGAAGTTGTAGACTGCAATGAGATCTCCCCTCATTCTCCTCTCCTCCAGGCTGAACAGCCCAGGTGACCTCAGCTGCTCCTTATTCGGCTTCCCCTCCAGACCCTTCCCCATCCCCGTGGCCTCCTTTGGGCACTCTCCAGTAGCTTTATATCTCTGTGACACTGTGGCACCCAGCACTGCCCCAGCACTGGAGGTGAGGCTGCTCCAGTGCAGAGCAGAGTGGGACAATCCCCTCCCCTGCCCGGCTGTCGATGCTGTGCCTGATGCCCCCAGGACAGGGGTGGCCCTCCTGCCTGCCAGGCACTGCTGACTCATGTGCAACTTGCCATCAACCAGGAGCACCAGGTTCTTTCCCATGACACTGTTTTCCAGCATCTCATTCCCCAGTCTGTACATTCAGGTTTGCCACTTCCCAGGGCAGAATCCAGCACTTGCCCGTGTTAAACCTCCTATGGCTGGTGATTGTCCATCTCTCTGATTTGTCAAGGTCTCTCTGCAGGGCCTCTTTCCTGTCAAGGGAGTCCACAACTCCTGCCAATTTAATGTTGTCAGAAAACATGTTTTGTGGCCTTCAGATATATTAAGGGATAGAACTTAGTTTAATCAGGATTACCCATGTATGGATGTTCAATCTGAAGTGCTTCTAGGAATCTGATCATCAAGTTGAGCACCTATAAATCCAAATGAAGGTAAATTATGTATGTCTGTGATTCGGATTGAAAAAAATTATTATGACTGTTATTATTATGTCAGGGAGTAGCAGAAGCAGGCTGCTCAGCAAAAAGAACTGGAAGTTAAACTTGACAGTAAGGCAGGCAAGGGCAGAGACAAGAAGCAAAGGCTCACAGCAGCCCAACAAGGCGAGCAGGACAGGTCAGTGACAGTAACAAGGTTCAGCTAAGAATCCCAATCCTCAGACAAGTTCAGAGCCAGGAGGCAGGTCCAAGGTCAAGCCAGGAAGTTGAGTCAGCAAGTGAGTGACAGGATCAGGTCTGGAGACAGTAAACAAGATCAGCCACAGTCCAGTGACAGACAAGTCCACAGCGATTAAACCAGTCTGGGATGAGGGCAGATTGGCAGGTCAGGGCTGGACTCACGGGGCATATGGCCAGACACGGGCAGCGAAGATACAGCGAAGACTGAAGGCAAGGGCCTGAGCTTAAAAGGAGCTCCCAAGCAATGGGAACAGGCTGTCACTTCCCTCAGCATTTTCTCACAGAGCAGTTTCCCTGGTGCAAGGCTGGACAGCTGCACTGCCAAGGCTGGCCCTGAGTCCCAACCACCGTCTCAGAAGGGAGAACATGTTCAGGTCCCTGCCACCCAATTTCCACCCCTACCAGGAAAGTCGGTTTCAGCTGACCTGCTGTACAGTACCCTTATCTTTTGTAACACTTGCTCATTATCATACTTTTTGGGTTTAGGACACGTGTTTGAGGAAAAAAGGGTTTGCACAGTAACACAGAGCATTTCTGGAGAAATTTCCAGAGTGTACTTACCTCTAGCAACATACACTATTAATAAATTTGCAGGTTTTATGTATTTGATATACATCACAGTTACATTCTTTATATTAAAAACACATGCATAGAAATACATACATATATATATTTATCTATATTGCTCATTGTACACGGACACACATATATTAATGCATAACCTGACGTATATCCAATCTGTGGTTTTTTCCTCAGTATTTCAATTTGTGTGTACAACGTGAAAGACAACCCTTCTTTGTACACAGAATCCAAATAGTATACTTAAAGCATAGAAAAGGTCAAAACAAGGTTAATTGCATTTCTTGACATTTCACAGAAAATATGAGCTCTTTGCATGGTAAAAGATTAAAGGAGCAGCTGGCAATACTGGCAGAAAACTACAGAGTTCTGAAGAAATAATCAATATACCAACACAAAAGATAAAAGCTATATGTTAAGAGTAATTAGTAGGGCATTGTAAAGTAGTAGGAATGATACAATCACAAGTACAATATTAGCTCAATAATGATGAAAATAACCCAACTGTTTGTTTTGTGAAAGTGATCTTTTTTCCCCACTAAAGATACCCTATTTAGAAACTGGAGATGAGAAACAAAACCAGAAAAAATGATTGCTAATGGCTTTCAAAATGCTGCAGAATTCAAAAGCTTAACAGACAGAAACGCATGTAATTAAAATGAACAAGAATATTTAAAAGAGTTTCTCCTACTAAAAATATAATTTTTGTTCCAACTTTTCTGCACTTTTCAGAGTAAAGTTGAATTCAAAGAAAAGGAGCCAAAGGCTAAGACTTGGAAACAGCTGTGAAGTATTTTTTCACAAGAAAAAGCCTCAAGCATGTTTTCTGGGCTACAATCTTTTTGACAATTGTATCTTGAGAAAATTTAGAAAAAAACACAACTGGGCTTCTAACACATCCTGTTTCATAGAGAGCTGTCACTGAGGTCTCCTGTGTGCAAACTGTATTAATCTCTGATGTTTCTAGATGCCTTTCAATACTGTGTTTCCCCAGCCTCCATGGCAGCTCTCTCTCTGTGGCTTATTGTTTGCCAAATGGCCATTTTTACGATATCCAGGGGCCACTTCTTTCCACTAACTCAGATTGCAATGTTAGCAGTCCTTGAACGGACTTTTGCAGGTTAGTGGATAGGGTGCTCTCCAGCTCCTGACAATCTGAAACACCAAGAGTGGTGTGGCATCCCTCTGAGCAGCATTTCTGCACAAGGAGAAGGGGCAGCTGATGTTGGGTGGGTTGGCTGCAAGAGACTTGATAACAGAATTGAAGGCTGTCATCCAGGTGCAGAAGGGTGATGCAATTTACCCTGTCCACAAATTTCTCTGTGACACCTGACAAGTAAGTCTTCATCTGCTTCATCCATCTGCTTGGTATTTCCAAAATGGAGACATTAGCACTCCCCTACTTGAGTGGGTTAAGGAAGTGGGGGTACCATAATGACTGAGACATCTTAATACCACAGCAAGTGGTCTGTGTAAGAAAGAAGATTTAATTCTGATTATTTTGCAGCACCCTAAAAAGCTCCACTAGCCTTGGACATAACTACAGCATTCCTTCATCGCAGATGACTAGTGATACAGCACTGTAATGGGTTGTAAAAGGGCTCTGTTCTCACTTCAGAACACTCAGGGCTGTCACACTAAACACTTACCCACTGAGAATTCAGTCTTATTCTTTTCAGTATTTTCAGACTTTAAATGTCTAGTTATGGAGTTTTGAAGACTACTCTGCCTTGCAAAAAGGCAAAACTAACAAAAAGGATCACAAAAAAAAAAAAGGGGAAAAATAGAGCTAGACGCAGATCAAGGCTCTTTTTTACTTTTTCTCTATTTTTAAGATGATGTACACTTCCCAGAAGATTAATGAACCCAGCTCCCAGTTTGAACTTTTGCTGGCATAATGAATATATTTTTTTTCTAATTTTATTCAATTTTAATATATACAGCATATCTTTCATAGGTACTTTTTAAACAAGCATTAATGCCACACTACAGAAATAATTGCTGAATGGGATTACAGTGTTGTTTGCACAGTTATAGAAAAAAAATCTATTGAAATAAAAATAATTTAGTAAATTCCTTATAACAAAGCTACAGTTTGTGGATGTGGAATAAGTGGTCTAAGGAAGAATGACCAGCCAAGTACATACAAAAATAGAAAATACTGTTAAGTTAAATATATTTAAGTCTGAATAACAGACTACTTGTNCCAAACAATAAGACACGGTGGGGGTGAGCAGGAAATGCTGGAAATAAGGTGTTAGTGCAAAAAAAAAAAAAAAAAAAAAAAAAAAAAAACAGGATAGAAACAAAATCTAATTCTTCCATAAACCAGCAGGTTTATCTATAAAGAGGCACAAGATAGATTAAAATATCTTTTGTGGTATTACCTGCACAGGATTACTCACACAGCCTAAACATCATTGGTACTCAAAGTGCATGGTGTATTTATTTTGTCTAACTGTACTCAAAATGTTGTTTTGTCATCAGCTAACTGGATCAAAACAGCTGTGTTCATTAGCAGACAATCAGGTCTTGGGTAACAGGACTAATTACAAGCATAATAGCTGTTTATACTTTATTAAGTTTATCATAAAGGTTTGGGCTTTTTCACAGACGACACGAACACCTTATTAGACAGGTCAGTAAAAGCAAGTGACAGATATCTGAGATGACACTGAGAATAAATTAATACATATTAATACACTCTGCTTTGACATTATGACCTTTTCATGACCAATACCTCTTTTGCATAGTATATTTCACATCAAGGCAGTTTTACATTTCATTATCTTTTAAACTCCGCTAGACTAATATGCTATGTTGAGATGAAGAATTTGAGTGCAAAAACACAAGAAATATTCACCCTTTTGGAAAAAAAGTGTAGGCCTGGATGCAACATTGTGGTCTGCCAGATGCCATCCAAAGGATGTCTGTAGAGTAAGCAGTGAGATTTTATACTCTTGAAAATCAGAAAAGACTTCACTACCTTTGACCAACTCAAACTTCTAAAGAGTTTTGATTAACATAAATTTATAAACAGCATAATACACCTTAAAATAATGCCAATATATAATCTGAAGAGTGGATAATAATACTAATGTGAAAATTGAAAGTACAGACAATATTTTCAAACTGGCTTAGCTGAATACTGACATATTTCTGTCTCAACTTTCCTAGTTCATCAGTGCATTCCTCCTCAGCCTATGACAAGCAGCCTTTGAAAGCCCTGACCAAAATAAAACATGACTGTTTCTTCAGTTCTCACTAAATGTAACCTGCTTTTTTTGCTAATGTATAATAACAGACTTTTTGTCCGGTCATTAAAACATCTTTTTGTAATCACAACATTATTCAAAAAACAATCACCATATATTGAATACAAATTACAAAACATCACAAAGAGGACCAGTATTCAGAAAGGGCTGAATGTTAAAATGCTGAATGTTAAAATATTGACAACACCAAACTGTTAAACATTTCAAAGATCTTGACTTACACGCTTAGAAACAGAACTTGCTTCAGTATGAATTTTGGTGAATATACTCATTTCAAGAAAAGCACTGGACAGTGGAAAGACACCAACACAGTATCACTCCTTAACATGAACAAAAGATTAAAAACATGACCTTTTTTTTTTAATTTCACAGTGGGCAGAGTCATGGAAAGTATTTTGAGAGTTTAAATACCGAGGCAAGCAAGGTCACAGTCTTTTTATTTGGTTAACAGCTAGAACTGCTAGAGCAGACTGAGAATGAAGTAAAGATCATGTTCTTTCCCATCCCAGAGTCACTGGTATTTTCTTTAATACAGTTGTGGTACACCAAGAAGCACTACAAGGATAAATATTGATCACACTTAGTTTTCTTCTCAACAAAAGTTGTACAAATTGGATACTGTTTTGCATAAGATAATAGTCAAGGTTGTTCTTGATGAACTAATAATAAAAACTTTCCTCTTTTCTATGATGTCAGATGTTCTGCAACTAAAAGCTCCAATACTTGCAATTTATCAATGCTAGTTTTTTATTGACTGAATAAGTAAGTTACTACATGCAAATGAAGATCTTACTCAGAGGTAAGACTGCTGACTTGAATACTGGAGAAGTAGTTTTTAACCCTAGAAAAATGGGTCTGGAGGCCACCTCAAGACAATATCTTATCTTACCCACCATGGTGCAGGATCACAGAATCATAGAACGGCTTGGGTTGGAAGGGACATTAAAGATCATCTAGTTCCATACCCCCTGACATGGGTAGGGACACCTTCATCAGGCTGCCCAGAGCCCCATCAAGCCTGGCCTTGAACACTGCCAGGGATGCGGCATCCACAGCTTCTCTGGATGCTTCTCTGGATGCTACCACAGCTTCTCTGTGTAATTAGTGCCTCACCACTCTCACAGCAAAGAATTTTTTCACAATATCTAGTCTAAAACTTTTCTCAGTTGGAATCCAACCTCCCTTGTCCTGTCCCTTGTACATGCTCTTGTAAAAAGTTTCTCACCGTCTTTTTTTGTAGGCTCACTTCAGGGCTGCAATTCGATCACACCAAAACCTTCTGTTCTCCAGGCTGGACAATCACAGTTATCTCACCCTTTCCTCATAGGAAAGATTCTAATCACTCTGATCATCTTGGTGACCTCCTCTGGACTCCAGCAGGTCCATGTCCTTCCTGTACTGGGAGCCCAGACCTGGATGCAGCACTGCGGGTGGGGTCTCAGCAGAGCAGAGCAGAGGGGCAGAATCCCCTCCCAGGCCCTGCTGGCTGCACTGCTTTGGATGCAGCCCAGGACACGTTTGGCTCTCTGGGCTGGGAGGGCCCATGGCTGGGTCATGTCCAGCCTCTCACCCACCAGCACCCCCAAGTCCTTCAGGGCAGGGCTGCTCTGATCTGTTCATCCCCAGCCTGTGCTGATACCAGGGGGTGCTCTGACCCAGGTACAGCACCTTGCACTTGGTCTTGTTGAACCTCATGAGATTCCCATGGGCAAGATCAGTGGGATCTGTCTCATTAGAGAAATATGAAGATGAACCTAATACCAACAGTGAGCGAGACTCCATGTCCCCCACACAAGCTGCTGGACAGCTTCACTATCATACAATTTAACCATGACTTATGCTACAAATGAGAAAAAAAGAACATAAGACAAATATAATTAAAAGGAAGACTGAGATCAAACGAGGCAAGAGGTACACAGTTGCATCTTTTAAAGCAACTGTGACTGTGTTGGCTTATTTAATTACAATTTATTGTTGTGTGTGCCTTGTATTGTTTGAGATTTTTTACAATGATCCCATAGATGTTATTTAAAATGCAAGTGAAAGTGTATGCATGAACCATCATAAACACTTTCTGTTTCCTTTGACAGGAGGCTCTGAGGGTCATGTTTCTGTGAAGGTTATTTGAGTTCTTACAATCAGTATTTTCTTTTTGCCAGTAGTCTCTAATATTTACTTAATATTTGCTGCTTTCATTAACATTTCAGTCAGCAAGTTTACTTGCTTTAACACTTGTAGAAGCAAATACAAAAGAGTTTAAACTTAGTAGCACTTAATTCAGCTTTAAAAATATTTGACAAAATTGTCAACATTTACTTACCTCTAACACCATATCATACTTCAAATACTGAAAGAAAACTAATCCTAAAGTAAAATAAAAATAATGTATTGTAATATATAAGTACCTGCATGATTATTGTGCCAATAAGATAGCATTTAGAAATGTTAGCCTGATTTTTTTAAACTTCCACATAATGAAGTGAAACACTTCAGAGAAATCTCGAGATGTTACTAACATTTGTGTTACTAACACAACTTTTAAAATTGAAGTACAAACAACACCGATGGGCCGTATGTTTAAATAACAATATCCCAGTGTACTCAAAATCTGCCAGACTTTCAAAAATAGTGCAAAATTCAAGATTTAAATGGATCACTCTTGTTCCTCACTAACTTAAGAAAGAGTCTTTGAATCAAGCAAGACCTATGGTAGTACATAATCAAAGTCAGCTATAGATAAATTGAAAATCTGAAAGATATTGCAGTCTTCCCACCAGCACTATCACCAGTTGAAGTATTCAAAGCAATATAATACAGCCTCCCTTCTTTGGCCCTTCATTCACACTCTGGATAGACCTAAGCCCGTGCATAATGCAATGACTTTATTATTTTCAGTGAGTTAAAAAAAAAACCAAAAACCCCCAAAAATTAGAAATCGCCACACCCTAGCATATGAAACCCTAAGCTGCGACTGGGAACATGCAGAAGAAGTAGATTAAATGAGTTAAGAAGCTGCCAGCTCGATATAGTTGCACTTCAATAGGGTTTCATACTTTCAAGTGCTAAGCAGCAGTAGTACAATCGCAATATATTCAGCCATTGTACTAAAAGAGCATGGTTTAAATGGGGCTGCTATCCATCACAGAGTGCTGCATCTGGTTACCATTAAACCTTAAGCAGTGATTAGAGTAATGGAAAACAGAATTTTGGTGGATTTTTACAAAGACAAAAGCTGAAAATTGTTGATCTCTAACAGTCTCTTACTATCAAAAGGGGGAGGGTTGGTGCCGAACACAAGAGGAGGAAAGGTTTGTTACTGAACACTAAAATGTAGTTCACTCAAGAGATCTGCCAAACTTCTTACCTGCACAGAATAAAACTATCACTTGTGTTGTTAGCACTCCAATTTCCTGAAGAATTGTACTAAAGCTAAATTCCTGCATCTGAGAGTTTTGTTGCAGCATGACAACTAGTGGGGAAAAAAAAGGATACTATGAGGCTAAAGAAATTTTAGTCTCTTTTATTAGTGTTGACTGCTGAAATTGTACTGCATGGTTATCAAGTATATCATAACTCAACATTCCATATATGTATAACTGTATGTACAATTTATGCATGGAAGTTTCAGTTGATTAATCTAGACCCTTTTTTTCCTCAGTATCTGAGCAGTGCAGTCTCAAACACAGCTTGGTATTGTTCCAAAAAACTACTCTAAAAAATGGTTCCTGATAAGCTAATAGCTTGGAAAGAACAAAAGCTAAAGATAAACAGCAAAGCATTTGGTCTGCAAGTCAGATGCAAGAGAGAGAAGACTAACACTGTAAATCACAGAGATATTCAAGGTTAGGGGACAGCTTGATGGGTGAGAAATGGAGGATGAATTCCACAGTTCTGGAGTGCTTTAATCGAAGAGTCTGTAGAGGAGATCTCTTGTGTTGGTGAACAACTTGCTGTCTCTTTATGCTGCAAAGAAAGCCTCTGCATTAAACCGTAAGAAAGCATATTACATAACTGTTAGACCAAAGATCCTTCTAGCCCACAAGTTTGGGCAGTGCTCAGAAAAGGATGCTTAGGAACTTTAAAAGGCTTTGAAGTTTAATTCTTTTAAAGTATAAATAATGAGAGTAACTGACCACTGGCACAGATTGCCCAGGGATGTTGTGGGGTTTCCATTCTATGAGGAACTCAAAAGCTGTCTGCTAGGAAACACTCAAATGCCACCTTCAATGCAACATAGTATTGTTTCCTTCTTTAAGATTTCTCATACTATGAGGGAAAATGTAATAATATTTCTAAACTGATTTTTTTTGTGTGTTTTTCTGAAAAGGCATGCAAAAAGCAAAGTTGAAATTTACTCAAAGATGTCCTTTCAGGATTGCTCCTTTGTATAGATGCTTCATTGTGAAAAAAAACTATTTTATATGTAAATAGATAGAGTTTACTTGTAAAAAATATTTAATCTTCTCAAAGTTATTTCATAAGCTATTCAAGTGCTGTAAAATCTAAAAGGTATCCAAATTCTCTTCCTGCCAACAATATATGGTATATGCTGCATATTCCCTGTGTCTCACAATGAATACTAAAAATAGTTCAATAATTCTCTGAAATAAAATCCATTTTTTTCTCTAACTTTACAGGTATCATCAATATTTAATTTTTTTAAATTAGAGAATACATTTATTGATGTAACTAAACAACAACATTTCTAATTCTCTTTACCTTTTGAAATTGGAAATACCTGCTATATAAACATTAACCCTTTCACAGCTCTCTTAATCACATGCAGAAAGCTTAGATTTTACATGGATTTGGTTTAATATACATATACAACTTTGTCAAGTGTATGTATAATAAATATTCAAAAGTTTAGAAATCATCATTCTTTCAATATATTGGAGGCTAGAAAAAATGTAACAACTTCAAAAATCATGCTGTTTATCACCAGTTTGATAAGGGTATTTTTGGTTTTGACTGTACCAAATCCCTGTGGAAACAGAGTTCATAGGCCATCCAAGACCAAAAGCCCTCTCAGAATCAGAGGACTGTAATCAGCAACATGTTGAGAAATAAGTGACTGCAGCAAACCTTAAGTGAAATCTGAAGTGTACCACTTGAGAAACTTAATTTTATCCCTATTGTGATTACAAAAGTTTGACATTAAATTTAGTAAATCTCTGAAAATTTGATATGCTAGGCCAATGAAACATGGGGAGGTGGTCCATGCCTGTGTTACTTGCTTTCTCCCAGCAGACTAACTCAAATT
Organism: Rhipidura dahli; assembly: GCA_013399225.1. Taxonomy (NCBI): domain Eukaryota; kingdom Metazoa; phylum Chordata; class Aves; order Passeriformes; family Rhipiduridae; genus Rhipidura; species Rhipidura dahli. The sequence continues at coordinate 32,473 of VXAC01007451.1, read as the reverse complement.
TCATGGAGCTTATACAAACAGATACATATACATATTAAACAAATCAACAGTCAAGTGAAGAAACAATTTATAAAGACTTTTTCCCTCTTCTTTTCCACTGTCAGGTTGGTTTTCTGCTTTTTATGTTTGTTTATGAAAACCAACCTTTATTGCCTGACCATGGTCTGAAAATATAGCATGGAAGCATGTTATTGATAGAGTTTCATAAACACTATGAAAGAAACAGACATCAGGGATTAAAATTGCTGTGTTTGTCACTGAACTGCTATTGCTTATCAGAGATCTGTACCTTGCTTACAATTTTCCTGCAGCACATTCTGTCATTATCCTACAGCTGTCTCAGATAACACACATTAAAAATGTTCAGACACTGGGACAAGTTCAACTAGCCATGGGCACCACAGAAATCAGGCCCCACAGAATTCGTTCCCCTGAACATCAGGGGACATCAACAATCTCAATAAAAACTGGCTTGTTTTTAAAAGGTCTTTTGAAGTGGTGCTTACTGCACTTCACCTGTGTTTGTCCCAATAAACAAATAACATTTCTCTAGTACTTCTTTCAGGTGCAAAGACCATCACATTACTCATATACCATTTCAATACTATCCATTTGGAGCAGGTATCTGGAAGACTTTTAAATTTCTACTGGCTGAAAATCTTCAAAGTAATTGCTACTTTATGGGATAGAGATTTCTTCGGTTGTTGTCCTGATGTATTGTGAAGATCAGGTAATATCAGGGGTATAGGACATTTTCTGGTGCTGAGCACTTACTGTTTCTCCTTCTTGTCCCATAGTTTCATAACAGCATATATTCTGAGGAAGAGCCAGCAAAACCTTTTGGTCATTCTTACACTCTCACTGAGGAAATTCCACATTCTGCATGCAGGGACATTATCTCTACTAAAGCCCATTACATTATTTCTAAGGAGAACAATTTCTGTCACTGCACATCCCCAGTAATCTGGGTATCACAAAAGGATGGATAAAAGAGTGTCTTGAAGATAAGGATAAGGTTTCACTTAACATTCAAGAGATTTCTCAATATGCTGAGAAGAATCAGCATGGAGAACATAGGTGGGGCATGATGTGCTGTAGCTGTTAAAATGAAACATTGTCCTCTGAGTCATGCACTCTGATAACTTCACACTGTTTTTCTAAAATTTAACTGGGAAATGGCAAACTTCAAAGTACCATTGAACAGCCATTGTTTTTCAAGATAAGGATGCAGTCTACTCACCATTGACAGGTCATGCTACAAGACCAAGACAAGAATATCCACCAGAAAGAAAGAAAGTTAATTCAGTTTCTTCCATCAAAAGGGAAAACATCGTGACCAAAACAAACTCTGAGCTCTTCCTTCTGACAATCAGCAGTCTGTCTTTCGTAGCTTCTGTTGTACCCAGTTAATCTGCATTCTCCTGTACTTCTTGGCAAAGTCTTGGTCTATATTGGCGGTGTTCTAGAATTATTCTGTGTTATAGAAGACAGAAAGAAGCATGCAAATTCATACTCAGTGCATTCTATGTTTATTAATGTTTAAAAGAGTCATATGAAAAGCTGATCTTCATGAAATTCCAAAGGTAAGGCAGGTGCAGTATCTCAGATGTACTAGAACATCTCTTCTCCACAAACATTAGGAATTTCTCCATCTCTCTCAGACATGTTATTACTACCTCCGGAATGACTGATTCAAAAAGGTTTGTGTACTCTTTATCAATGGCAGGACAACATCTACCAGTGACAAAATGTTGCTCCTGTCCTGTGTTTTGATCTAAACCCAGATTTTTCCAGGTCTAGGATATCTCCAGTACGTGGACTCTCGGAATCCTTTCTGTAAGTTTCCTTGGAAAAAGGAGGATTTGGCAGTGGCCAGTAATTAACTGTCAGGTTTCTTCTGGATTGATCACTGTTGTTTGCCTGAATTTTATAGAGTTAGTTATTTTGGTGGGAAAGAACATCATCACTATTTTAATTTCACTAGTAAGGCAAGAGAGAGACAACATATTACTCAAAAGTTACCCATAAAAACTTAGTGGCTTAGTAAATTTGACTCCTTATGCTCCAAGCATCTTCCTGAATGTGGATGAGCTCTTTGGCAGATGGACGTTTTACCTTTCCTATTGGTGGATTGCCCTATTTCAGTTTAATTAGTTTGCTTAGCCCACTCTGCAAGACATTATTAAACAGCTGCTTCAAAAGAAGAGAGAAAAATTCTCAGTGAATGGAATCTTGCCTAGGCAATTTCTATATTACAGTGTCTGCTTTTTCTTTAGTTTCACACTTCCATCCTTCTGCCTATCTCTGGCACAGTACCTCAGAGAAATCCATATAATAACACTCTACATTTTCAACACTTTGATTTATAGATTTCATCTATCTATACCAAAGTGCCTTTATAAAATCTGATATAAATCTTAAGCCAAGATCAGGTACTTAAGTCTTTTTTTTAGATGGAGAAACATTACTTATTTAATTTAATGTGACTCTTCAAGGCAAAAGGATCTTATATGTATAGATTATAAAAAAAGACATTACAATTGGCACAATATACAAACATATGGATGACAAGAAATCTATATGAAGAAGTGAGAAAAGGAATATTTGGACATTTTCTTTGAGGTGTTATGATAAAGGTGGTGAAGTCTCCTAAAATTGTGAACTTCATCATTATGACTAAAAACCTTCGGAAACCTTGATATGATAGGAGTTAAAGTATTAGCTTAGTGAAGCCTCTGATTTCTGGATGTTTCGGATATGAACTTCCAAAGTTCTGGGATTAAAAGTTTTGGTGTTTTTTAGAAGACTCTGAGTGAACCCAATAACCTACAAAGATTCAAGATAAAACCACAGTTGTCTTGTTTCCTCACGATTTTTGAAGATTTTCTCAGTTTATGTGTAGTCCGAAAATATTCTGGCAGATGTATATGAGGCCATGAGACATACACAACAGAAATAAACTCCCTGTGACCTTTGTGGTTCAAAAACACACCCCAGCAACTTAAAGCCTTCATCAGACGATGTTTTTCCTCCTCTTGCTTTACCAGCATCATCCAAGCAAATTTCGCTCTCTGGCCCTTGCAGACGAAGGACAGGTCTATTACACCACCCTTTGGACATAATAAGACGTGTGCCAATAAATTAGGGAGAAGCTTTTTTAAGTATTTGTCACACTTTTGAGAGAAGATTGCCTTACTGTTGCCAAGCAAAATTACATCATGCTGGGCCTGTTGCGACAGGACAAAGGGAACCAAAAGAGGATGGATTCAGAACTAGGTATATGGGAGATCGCTGTGCACTGAGGGTGGTGAAACACTGGGACTGGGTGCCCAGAGAGTCGGTGGATGCCCCACTCCTGGAAACATTCAAGGTCAGGTTTGATGACCTGTTTGACACCTCTGAGAAACCTGATAGAGTTGAAGATGTCCCAGCTCACTGCATGGGGGCTGGAACAGAGAACATTTAAAGGTCTTTTCCAGACCAAACCATTCTGTGACTCTATCATTACTCCCTTGGTGTAATCATCTGTACTTGACTGGATAGTTTACTTTGTATCAAACAATAGCATTTAAATAGAAGTCAGTAAGACAGCTGGGTAAGGTAAGTTATTGTTATGCATCAGTAGAAAGTATTTTTACAATAAAACCCTAATTTTGTAGTAGTCTGTGAATTAACAAATCTTCTTAGCATGAAGACGCTTGGAAAATATTATTTACTGGGGGAGTAGTGCAACCCTGGAAGAGGTTTAACAGAAAGGTTGTGTAATATCTGTCTTAGGACATATTTCAAAGCCCTTAGCAACCTGATCTAACTTTGAAGTTAGCTCTGCTTTGAGCAACACATTCGATTCCTGAGGTCCCTCCCAACCTAGATTTCTCTCCACGACTTATTTAAATGAGACATCAATGAGTATCTGATTTCCAATTCTTGACTGAGAACAAATGTTACTGTCATTAAATATTTTGGGGAGGATATGCAATAAACTCAGAAGTCTTACAGAATGCTTACAGGAATTACGTATTTGATTAATTTCTGTTGTTTCTGTTGTTGCTGGTAAAAGTCCCGGTGAAACGTATCCTTGTCTTCATTTGTTCTGCAGAAATATTCCTCTAGTTGATAAAATAGGCTGCTACTAATGCAGTGTTTGTGCACAGCAGATTTAAAGTATATAACAGTTGTCACTAGGGAAAGCATTTGGTTCTTAGGGAAGACTTATGTAGAAGTGCCTTGGAATCTAGTAGAAAACTCTTTTGGAAACAAGACATTTCACAGTAATTGCTATCTGGTAAAATTATTTTGCAGATCCATGAAACAGTTTCCATTTATGTACTCCTTCTCAAATTGTATTTGCTGTCACATTGCTTTTGACACAAGATAGTATAAACAAGAAAGGTGCAGGTAAATGTTGAGGGGTAAAATTACGATGAAAACTTAAAATGTGAAAAGACAAAGCAGTCCAAATGGTGCAATCTTCTTAAGTTTTTACTGTTTAGGTCATTTGGACCAGAGAAACAACTTGAAAGTGTCTCCATTTGTACATGCCACTATATCCCCCCCTCTATTTTTTTAATTTCTAGTCATGTTTGAAGCAAAAATACCTTGCAAATGATTTTTATGAACTTGCCTTTAGCACAAAGAATTTAAGATCACTTTTCAGACAGCCATGTACATTGAAGATAAGCCACCTCCATTTCTTTCAGAACATGGCTAAGCACAAACACATTTGTCACACCACAGCTGACACACTGCAGCATCACTCCCAGCCTCAACTTCCAGTAACTTTTATGCAATGCTCACATTCATGTTGCCCAAGTGCAGGTCATACTTTATCTAACTAATTCACTGCTTCCCATGAGCAGGCAGGTGCTCAGCCATTCCAGGAGAGCAGGGCCCCATCACACATAATGGTTACTTGGGAAGACAAAACTCCATCACTCCAAATGTTCCTCCTTCCCCCACTTCATACACTGAGCATGGTGCCACAGGGTCTGGAATATCCCTTTGGTCAGTTGGGGTCACCTGTCCTGGCTCTGTCTCCTCCCAGCTCCCAAGCACCCCCAGTCCCCTCCCCAGTGTGGCAGTACCAAAAGCAGAAAGGCCTTGGCTCTGTGCAAGCTCTGCCCAGCAACAGCAAAAACATCTCTGAATTATCAACCCTGAGTCCAGCACAAATCCAAAACAGAGTCCAATACCAGCAACAAGAAAACTAACCCTACCCTAGCCAAAAGCAGCACACAGGGCCTTTTCCACAGCTGCTCCCAGGTTGGCCAGCCCCCAGCCTGCCTTCCCAAGCAAAATAATTTGCATTTGCCCTTGCTGATATTCATTAAATTCTCTGTCAGCCGATCCCTCCAACCTGTCCATGTGCTCCTGAATGACAGCCCTGCTCTCAAGCATATCAACTTCTCTCCTATTTTGGTGCCACCTACAAACTTGGCAAGTGTGCACTCTTACTTCCTTCAGAACATTCATGAGGATGTAGAATAGGACATGCTTCAGACAGATCCCCAAAGTATTACATTTGTTATCAGCATTGAAGTAGAGTACAAACCATTACCCACCCACCTTAAGGACTGGTAACCCAAACTGTTTTCAACTCAGCGAGTTCCACGTCCATGAAGATTGCAACATTTGGATGCAAGAGCATGGTGGGAGAGAGTTTCAGAAGCATTGCTAAAGTCAGCATGAAGGTCACCAACTGTTATCACCTCTACTCACATCAATAATGGTTAATTATTGATTATTTATTTAACCATGTTAAAAAAAAAGAAATTAACCAGTAGTTATTTAACAAGTAAATGGTTAAAGACACTTTTTTCCTAGGATGGAGTTAGGAGATAAACCACCAGACAAAAGAAGCCTTTGCCCAAAGGGCTGAAGTTGCTTTCTTTATTTTTCTTTGCTTCAGATTTCTAAGAGCTTCCTTAAAATGTGGTGCAAGCTAGGATGTAGCAAAGCAAAACCATAAAAGACAGTATGAAATGGTGACACTGCAGTTCAAGTGGAAAAACTCAATTCCACTACGGTATTGAATTAGGTCAAAAGTCTTAAACATGATGGACACGTTGTTGAGAATTCTGGACACAATGGCAACAGAAGGTCAGATCTTAAAATGCCATGTTTCAGTTCATCTCATCATCAACTTTCTGGAAACCAGTAAAGTTTGAAGTTAGAGATCACTGGTAATGTCTGCACTTCCGAGGAAGAGAGAACCTAACATGAAATTCAATTAAGGCTTCAAGACTTACTGAACAGAGTCCTTAATACACTTGTTTGTTTATACAACCCAAAATTTACAGAAGTTAAGAGTATAATACACCTGGACAACAGTAATAATATGTGTTAGTAACAGTAGACATAAAAATTCTCATAAAAATCTCTGGCAAATATGAGGTTGCAGTTTGTACAGATAACCTATTGAATTTTGTTACCAAATTCTCTCAGAATACTGTGGTACACACAACTTCCTGGAGGCAAAATAAATCTAACCATATCTGAAACATATCTAAACATCAAGGCTCTTTATTCTCCCAGCCAAAATGAAACATTTCAGATTCAAAGATCCAAATAAATTAGAATTGATATTCACAGTTATGAAACCTGTCTACCCATAGCTAGCTGTTATCAGCTGTTGAAGAAAGATGGTGGTGAGAGTCTTTCAATTTGCCATTGAGGTTTTTGTTCATACAATTTGAAGAACTGGGAAAAAATGTACAAACCATTCTCTGAAGTTTCTTTTCCCAAGCAGCCCAAGCACAGTAATGATGGTGCCCTCTATAACAGGGCTACCTCTAATTTTAAGCAGCTGGACACTGTACAAGCTGTCATTCCAGTTCAGGACTCATATTACAGAACTGAGAAACTTGTGATTGGAAGTTGGATAATCCCCTAGGTTTCAGTGGTGATATTGCCAAATTTCACTTCCAAATTCCTAAAAATTAGATTAGTATGGTCGGTACCTTGGATGTGTACATGGGTTTTTTATGGTTCTGAGTGCCTCCATATAAACTTTCAAAAGAGCAAAATTAGATTTGAGACATCATTTCAAAAAATTAGTGCATTTTATCACCAAAAAAAAAAAAGTCTAACACACCACACACCCATCTCTGAAATAATTGTTATGTAAGTAATTAGTAAAGTTTATCAAAAGGGATTTTGTCAGACTTGAGATAAGGAGTAAAGGATTCTCTAACTTCTCACATGGCCCTTAAAGATGGCTTACTTTTACTTACAAATTAACAGACACTAAGTAATCTATGCTACAAAATAAAAATTCTGCTTTAGCAAATTGATATGTAGAAAAGACCAGAAAAGCTGCAGAAGAGAAGACCTTAGAAATCAGAAAGTCAAAGATTTTTTTATGACCATATGGTTTGTTTCATCTCATCAGTAAGTCATTTAGCAGATTTGCATTTCCTATTTCTAAAGAAAGAAAGCCAGTAGGAAAGAACCCCTTCGTTATCTCTTCTTTTTCCAATTCCAGATGGGTATATTACATAGAATATATCACACAACAGTAAATATATTCAATTCAGGTTAATTTCAGTATGTTCTTGTTAGATGATAATCCAAGCATAAACATCTACAAATGTGCATTAAGACATCACTGATCAGTGTTAGTCTTCCAAAACAAAAATTAGTATTTCAAACCAGATAGGCTCCAAATTACATTAATGCCTTAGAGCTATCTTGGAGTTTATTACTTTTCAAATTATACCTGGCATGACTATTGTGGATAGAGGGGTAAAAAATATATGCAAAATAAATTATTGAAAACATTACAATGAATAACGTATCGCTTGTTTTCTTATGAAAATGTCTAGATAAACACAGCTTCAAATCAATTCAAGTAATTGTGTGCATTTTCCGCACACAAGTAAAATAAGAACAGTAGCTGTTAAATAGAATTTCACCCTTTACAAACCTGTCATGGAAGGCTATATATTTAAGATTTAAAAAGTCCTCCATTATTTTGTTTGCCTATGAACACTTCAGTCATTCTGAGTTTAAAATAAAAAAAGAAAAAAGTTATGGACCATTGAGGCATGGAGAAATATCAGTACCAGGCACCAGGCAAAATGAGGTAGCAGGCAAAAAAGAAAGCTGGTGAAATTTCCTTCCTCAGTTCTACATTTTTCTTGGATAATTAAATGAAAACTGTAAATAAGTTTTAGGAGCAATTGTGGAGACTGGTTTTAGCTTAAAAGATTAAAGCATGAATCTGGACACACATTTGACATCTCTTAGGCTTCAGAAGTGGCTTCAGCTAGTGAGACAACATTTTTGTAGTCAAGCACTTGTGCCACTGAAAAGTGAGAAGGGTGAAAGAGGCCTTCTTTCATATATAGTTAAACGTTCTTTTATTTCATGAAAAGCAGTGAGGAGGATTTAGAGATAAAATCATAGAATGGTTTGGGTTGGGAGGGTCCTTAGAAATCATTGAGTTCCAACCCCTCTGTCAAGGGCAGGGACACCTTTCACTAGATCAGGTCAGTCAAAGCCCCATACAATCTGGCTGTGAATACTTCCAGGGATGGGGCATCCACAACTTCTCTTGGGAACCTGTTCCAGTGCCTCACCACACTCACAGTACAGATTTTCTTCCTAGTATCTAATCTAAACCTGACCACCTTCAGCTTAAGGCCATTGCCCCTTGTCCTGTCACTGCACACCCTTGTGAAACGTCCTTCTCCAGCTCTCTTGTACTCCCTGCAAGTACTGAAAGGCAGCTATAAGGGCTTCCCAGAGCCTTCTCTTCTCCAGGCCAAACAATCTCAGCCGTCTCCTCATAGGAGACGTCCTCCAGCCCTCTGATCCACTTAGTGCCCTCCTCTGGGCTTGTTCCAACAGGTCAATGTCTTTCTTGTGTAGAGGTCCACAGAGATACTCACCCTCAAACATCCCACTAATCATACAGACAGGCAACTAATCTGAGAAGTAGGAAACAAAGTTCAGTCTCTTTAGAGACAGACTGAATTGAAATTCATCCTCACTCACCCACAGTAAGTAGTCTGATCATGGGTCTTGATGAAAAGTATGGTTTCACCCCTCCTGGTACAATGCTGAGCCAGAGTAGTGTAGTCTAAGACACAGACATTTACTTCCAAACTTTAGTGAGCTTGGATAGAAGCCAGACACCCAACTTCTACCCACAGGCAAACTTTGAGGTCCTTGTATGTATGCCCACTGACAACTGCTCAAATACTTTGGCAATTTTCTAAGGAAAATGTTAGCAATCCAAACAGGTATTCATGGTTTCAAAAGGAGATGAACTGAAGCTTGGAGAATCATGTTTTCTCCCTCAGCACTCAATTTTTATTTATATATCCAGGCATTGCTGCATAAAATAGGGATAAATTTATGGAAATTATTAACCTGAGGAGTTATGAAGACACAAGAGGGAAAAATCCATCAGTCATTTTCATAGTCGTGAGAGGGTGATTCTAATAGAGGAAAGTGCTCTCTCTATACTGCAGGAGAAATAGGTCCCAGTAGAAGGGAGACCAAAGTTCAAAGGCATAGCTTTTCAGTGCACAAGATGAGAGAATTACACATTTTGCTTCACTAATTAATATTCACTCAAAATTTCTGCAATTATCTCTGTATACTTCTGTCTTTTAAGATCATTGTTGCTCTTCCTCAGTATCTCTGATGTACTGAGAAACCTAAATATTATACTCTGATCTAGTTTTGAGTAGCGTTACTTTAGCTCAAATTAATTGTTAGGAAGAGTTTGGCTTCCTTCTGAAAAACATTTCATTCCTTTCATCCTGCAAATGGTTCCTAATTGAAGAACCACATTGGGGACTGAAAAAAGTAGTTATGATTTTCCTGGGTTTTTCAGGCTAAACAAGGAAAGGATGTTTTTCAGTGATGAGGAAAAGATGACTCCCTCTTACAGTTCCAAGTACAGTTCCTAGGGCTTGGGGTGTTGGCTTGGTTTGGATGGAGGCAGCCTTCCTTGAGGATGGAAAAGAGGCTTTTTTGCTCTAAGGCATTCCTCTCAGTTAAAGGGAGAAGCAAAGAAGAAAGAAACTAACAGTCAATTTCTGGGTATCAGCCAAGGAAAGATATGCCTGAATCCATTAGGCTAAGAAGGTTTCATTGTGTAGCTGTTCTAAAAGATTAAGTAGCTTGGCTGACTTCAAACTAAAGAACCTGTATTAGAATTACAGCATTCATTGATGTAAGTGACTGACAACAGACTGCAGACTGTACTTCATAGGCCAGTATGATATCTTGTCATGATGTAAAGGTGACTCAACAGGCCAACAGCCAGAGAACACTATTTAAATACCACAGTTTGTACTGAAGAAGTAAAATTAAACACAATTGAAACTACACTTGAAAATCAAAATATGAAAGAAGGACTTTTTTTGCTTAGAGATGGGTCTGAATTTAAGGTGGCAGGGCACAAAAGTAATAAATAATACTTCATTTTTTCATAGCCTACAGTGCCAATGTAAAAAAGACCCATAATCTCATTAGACACAACTGAAGGTAAGATTTTGAAAACCAGCCCTGTTTTAGTATGATTTTCTCTCTGTCCTCTGATTTATACAAAAATAAAAAAAAAACTCCTCCACATCTGAAGGTATGATTTCCATATGTACTAAAATGTCCACTAGCTTCCACAGGAAGAGCAAAGCTTTGCTTTGGAATTCTTACCAACCTTTCTTCACTGCTCTGTTTAATCAAATATGGTCAATATGAAAGTAACAAGAGAGAACACTTCATATCTTCACTGTATTTCAATCCAGGGAAGAAAGTAACAGTTTATGATTCCTATTCAGAGAGCTAAGGTCAGATAGGACTGGGTCACCTCATCTGATTCAGTGTATCAGAGGATATTACATTTGAGGTTTTTCAATTTAAGTCATCCAACTCAGAAATCATTTCTGTGATGCTTCTTTTTTAATCTACGAAGGTCAGAACCAGGCTATTCCAGCACCACTGTCACTAATAATGCATACAGAGGCAAATAGTCATTGCCCTTCTCCTTGTATTTAAATGATGAAAAATTTCATTTGCATTTGATGACACAGTATTAGCCCAGGAGTTCATATAAAGATTCTTGTCTGTGAATTTCCCTAATTTTCACAATTAAGAGATTGAGCATATAGTGATCCTATTCCCGCATCTCTGGATTCATGACATGGTGACTGCCTGTACAAAACCATATTTTGCTTCAAAAGACCTACTTTACCAAGTGATATAGATGATTATTACCACAAATTGCTCTTCCAACCCTTTTAAATAATCCCAGAATGAGATTATTCCAGGTCACAGATAGAAATATGATATAGAAACACAACACTTTCAGTGATTAATCCTGTTACAGTGGGGCAGCCCGTTAAGGAAAAAATCCCAATGGGCTGATTTCAATATCCAAGAAACCACAGATTGAACAAGCACTCCCCCACGGGGTGCTGATGCTGCTGCTGCTGTTCCCAGTTTCTGGATTTTTCCCAGGGTGCCTGATGCCTATTCATAAGGTTAATTGACTGTGCATCAGATCCGGGGATTCTCAGGTGTAGGAGATTCAGGATTGGCGCCGTTGCCTTTGTTCCTCCCCTGTTGGTTCCCTATGGGCTGAATGTCACTGTCCCATCATTCAGTCACGGCTCATCTCCTCAGCCCGCCCTCCCAGCCGAGGGCATAAGAACCCAAGCGAGAGACGAGCCTTGGCCACTTTTTAGTTTGATATAGGTTATTATATTATGTTCTTCCTCTGTGAGGAATAAAGTTTTAATATATATCAGCTGCAGTGGTCTGCTCTCTCTCTAACCCTTGTAACAACAAAGATACCTCTTGCCTAGAAATGGAGCCCCGGGACTAAGAGGTCCGAGCCAGCCCATCTTCTAATTAGGCTGCCAGAACCCCCATTGGAACTACTGAGACAAGGAGAAGGTATCCCGGCAACCCGAGAAGCAGCATAATCCCACAATATTTTTTGAGATCCACCAGCTGGTTTGTAGTATTCACCTATATTTGGTCTGTCGATACTAAAGAATAATAATATTTTTAATTGAGATTCTATTTAATAATGAATTAACCCATATAGATGCATATTTATTAAAACTATGTCCTTGTTTTTATTAATTTAACCTACAGCCTCCTCAGAAAAAGTCATGCTTGACAAAATATATTTTCATGAAATTAAAATTATGGAAATAATTGTATTCTTTGTTATCTGAATTCTGTAGCAGCTTTTCTGTTATTTTGCCTCAGACTGGGCGAATTCAATTGGCCTATAAAAATATCTACATTGTCAAAGTATTTTCCTTGAACACTCACAGAAGGCCTTATAATCTTCAGCAGTGAATTCTATATCCAAAAATCAGACAGGTTTTGGAATTGTAGGTTCCAGAGCTGGTAGTTACAAGTCAGTTTAAGCAGAAATCCTCCAGTCACTGAGATATCACTCACTGAGTGTACAGAGAACATTGATTTTAATTTAAAGCAAGGGTATTTGCTACGTATAGGGCTGTCTTTTACAAAAAGTAATATATGAAAATGGGCATCATTGATCACTCAATTTTCCTACCTAATGTATAACTCTGCCTCACTCTCATTATCCCTGTATTACAGGATCATGACTTGAAGGTTATTCCTCCAGAAGCATCCATCCCTTCAAAAATTAAATACAAATGCAAAGAAAGAGAAGAGGGAAAATTAATATATCTCTTCCTGAAACAAAAGACTGGATTCCTAATAGTAAGCAATAAACTTCACAAAACAGATACATGTAAATGTCTCCACTTTAACACAGCACTGCTCCTATTTTCCCAGCTAGGAAAATGATCTTGCATCTTTCCCTTAGGGCAGGTGGTCATGTTACGATGTTCCTGTGCTCCAAACCAGGGTTTATCCCCACCACATAATACAGACACTTCTGAACAGCAGTGTGGGGAGGAGGTGCTAACATGTGGTGCTGTTTGGATCTGTAATTGCTTACATTTATAGAGAAAATATTGTGGGGAAACAGAAAAACTGAGCAAAAATGTTATTCCTCTGTCCCATGCTAAAGTTTAAAAAGAACCATTGATTTTTAGCCTAAGAAGAAGCCATTACTATGATACAACTATCTTAATGATTCCAGTAAAAATAGTTTTTTGAGCTAATGGAAGAGGATCTTCAACAAATAAGAACATCAGAGGGTGTCTCATAGCCTTTATGAATTTTACAGCATTTTGTGGCAGGTATAATTCAGATACCATATGCTATGCACAAAAATAAGGAAATAAAAGCCCAACATGTTTAGATCAGTAGGCAAAAAAAAATCCCAAAAATAGCTCTCTTTGCACTGAGACAGTAAGAAACACAAAAGACAAAAATGGTTATGAGTCATTTCTAAAATACCACTGCCTCTGTGAAAGCCAGATAGGGACAGAATATAGGAAAGTAACTAGTCAGCATGTGTGAGGGAAGCCCACACCAAGATAAAACTATTCCAAAACACAGATTCTGTGAAATGCATTAGGAGAAGCTTGAGTCTTTTGCAACACTTGACAGAAATAATCCTACTTAGCTTATGAAATCTACAGTACTCAAGCTGCAAAAATTCCTTTGGTTCTGTAGAGAGACAGTGACTTAAAGAAGATAAACTAAAACAGAAACTCATTTCCATCCCCCTGCAAAACTGGTGGCATACGTACTACTCCCGGATTATATGGAAGTGTAAATAAACTCTATATTCTACAGATATATTTTGCCTTCGATTAAAAAAATATAGCAAGTTTACCTCTTAAGAGACAGAATAGTATTGGCTTGAACTTCTAGTGTGTGACAGCATTGCACTGTTGTGCTGATACTTCTTTTTTTCTTCATAAATAAGCTTGATTTTGAAACAATATTTCACAGCAAGTGGCATTAGATGAAAATTTTATTGTCTAGCTAAAATGCAGCACACTATCTGAATTTTTTCTCCTACATCAGTGTCCCTTGTACATGGTCTGACTGCCAGAAGCTAGAGCAACAACTAGGAGGTTTTGATTTGATGGTCCTTAAAGACGAAGGCAGAAGTCTGTGGTTTTAGCCTTAATTTATTCTTTTATTGAGAAGGTGTATCTTTCTCATTAATTTTGCATTATGAAAAAGGCCAAAACACATGTAGAAGTGAACTGCGTAGAAGTGAACACTGAAGATGTGACTCCTTCTCCCTTTGAAAATGTTTATTACTGCAAATCAGGTTCAAGGCCATCTAAGAAACCTGAATGCATCAAGTCCATCTGATGAGGTTCATCCCCAGGTTCTGGGGGAGCTGGCAGACAAAGCTGGTAAGCCACTATCCCTATGTTTTGAAAAACTGGGGCAGTCAGGTGAAGTTCCTGATGACTGAAGAAAGGGAATTATAACCCCCACTTTTAAAGAGAAAAGTGGAAAACCCAGGGAACTGCAAACCAGTCAGTTTCACCTCTGTGCCTGGCAAGATCCTGGAGCAGATTCTCATGGAAACTATGCTAAAGCACACAGAAAATAAAGAGGTGACTGAAAAAAGACAGCATGGTTTTACTAAGGGCAAATCATGCCTGACAAAGTTGCTACAGCACTGGTGGACAGGGGCAGAGCTGCTGACAGCTCCTACTGGACTTTGCAAAGTGTTTGACACTGCCCCACACAACATCCTTGTCTCTAAACTGGAGAGACATGGACTTGAGGGATGGAGCACTGGGGGGAATGAAGAACTGGCTGGATGGCCACCCACGGAGAGTTGTGGTCAAGGGTTCATGGTCCGTGTGGAGACCAGTGACGAGTGGTGTCCCTCAGGGGTCAGTGCTGGGGCCAGTACAGCTCACATCCTTGTCAGGGCCATGGACAGAGGGATCCAGGGCACCCTCAGCAAGTTCCCTGACAGCACCAGGCTGTGTGGGGCAGTGACACCCTGGAGGGAAAGGATGGCATCCACAGGGACCTGCACAGGCTTGAGAGCTGGGCCAGTGCAAACCTCACAGAGGTCAACAAAGCCAAGTGCAAGGTCCTACACCTGGGTCATGGCAATCCCAGACACTCCAACAGCGTGGGCAGAGAAGCGATTGAGAGCAGCCCTGTGGTGAAAGACTTGGGGGTGATGATTGAAGAAAAACTCAGCAAGAGCTGACAGTGTGTGATTACAGCCCAGAAAGACAACTGTGTCCTGGGCTGCATCTAAAGAACCATCAGAGAACTTGAGAACTTCCCCTACAAACACAGGCTGAGAAACACAGGCTGAGAAAGACTGAAACAGTCTCCAGACTGGTCAGGCTGGAGAAGGTTGCATGGAGACCTAATAACAACCCTCCAGTATCTGAAGGGAGCCTACAGGGAAGCCAGAGGGGAATCCTTCATCTGGAACTGTAATGGTAAGGCAAGGAGTAACAGGAACAAACTGATAGATGGAAATTTTAGGTTGGATATTAGGAAGAAATTCTTTACTGTGAGGCTGATAAGACAGTGGCTGTCCAGGAAGGCTGTGGGTGCCCCAGCCCTGGCAGCGTTCAGGACCAGGTTGAGTCAGGCCTTGAACAACATGGGTTGGTGGGAGATATCCCTGCCCATGGCAGAGAGGGTTGGGACTAGATGTTTGTAACATCTCCTCCAGCTCTTAATATTCTATGATTCTGTGAAATGCAAAACCAATCAGGCCTGTATGTTAGGATTTTTATAAGTAGTCATCCATGATTCTTTATACAGATATGGTTTCGAAACTATAACATAGCATAGGAATTCTTGAAGAACTTTTAAAGAACCAGCTCCCATAAATTAAGAGGAAAAGGACATCAAAGTAAGCCACTGAGAGAATGTGTACAAACTGTAAGAAACGTACTGTGTGAAAACATTCTCATTTCAGAAAGGGTTTTGCTGCTAGAAAAATATAATATCATAAATCATAAAAAATATAATATCATAAATCATAAATCATCTTATTAAGGAACAAATTACAGTGGTCATAGTGGAATTGATGAGCAGCCTAAACGAGAGTCTCTTGTTTCCAAATTCTGAAATCAGAATTTTCTAGTTGCCTGACAATTGAGTTGTATTTGATGACTGAGTATTTTGTAAAAGTAAGGAATAATGGTTCTGTATACCTGAAGACTCAGCTGCAGAGGTAACAAACTGAAATTCTTCACACATGACTCTGGATGATGCTGCTCCTGGAAGGAAATCTTGATGACCTTAGAAATCTCTATACCCTTCAGTGAAGTCAGAGAGGAAACGCTATCCAAAGAATATGCAGAAGAATCTGTCATTGATTTATTGCCTTGTAGAAATGATTTATTCATTCTGGTTTCCAGTTGCATCTCTTAGATTCTGTAACACAATGCAACAATTCAAACCAAATACTTTGAAGATTACTATTAAGGCAATTCTTAGTAGATTGTCCTGAAAATACTCCTTTTATTGCCTAAATGAATTAATCCCTAAAAAAGGGATTTCAGGAGATCACCACACCCATCATCCTGAACCAAAGCATTTCTACGTAATAATAGGCAGCACAGATATTTTGCCTACTTTTTTCAGAATAGTCATAATTTCCTTACATAATTCACTCAGAAGAGTTAGAAGAGTCTTTCCAATATGTAATAAAAGAATTCTTCTTTATGATTTAAGCTCATTACTTTTCATCCTGTTCCTAAAAACAAGTTCAAGAGGGGGTCACTGATAGTACTGATTCCTATTAGATCAGTGATCTGTATTAGGCCCCAAGTGAGAAATTACAACTGGGTCATTGAGACACCCTGGAAAAAAGCAACTTTGTCATGTATTTCACATAAGTGCTAATACAGATTAAAGGGGTAATAACAAAACTGAACCCTCCCAGCCACTTACTGCACTGACCTGACTCCAGACAGAGCAATATGAAACTTCCATCGCTTTCCTGGCATTCTAATCCAATCACTATTTTATAGCATCTATAGCACATACATCCCTAGGCACTCCACATAGAAACATAATTAAAACAAACATTACACTGGAAAAGCTTTTAGAAACAAAGTATCCTTTTACTGTCAGTTCCTTCCAGTGGAGAGAAATGCAATTATATATATTCAAAGGATTTACTGTGAAAATGAAACCAGGGAACATTTAGAAGACAGGAATCAAATGAGCATGATGTACCAACTAACATGCTGATACTCCACATTTACCATGGGGCAAAGACACTGGTGAATCTAATATATCGACAATATTTGCATATTAACTCCTGAAAAAATTGACAGCCAATTCAGCTGAATACAAGTAAGAGCTACAGCATGTGGAATAAGATTAGTTTACTTTAACATGAATGCTGCACTATTCTTCACAACTTGGGAAAAAAAGCTAGAGCAAAATCACAGCCAGACTAAGAGAGTTGTTCATCCATTTAGGTCTTTATTTAATAGGTTTTTATGTTGGCAATAAACCTTCTCCAAAATTGCATTAACCCATGTGAAGAAAAGTAGATTTGAAGCAAACAGCAGAAGTCTGTGCCCTTAACCAATATCCTGTGTATTTACAGAACCATTTCTTTTAATCCAATAATTTTGGTTTTAGAAGCCCAGTGAACACACTCTAGAGAGGATGAGAAAACAGAGACATCTTGCATTCTGAATGTTCTGTTTTAAACCTGTACAGCTGCAAATTCAGTTAGGACAGAATTTTTGAGGGGTGCTTTTTCCTGTATTCACTCTAAAAGAGTCTCCCAGGTTACTGAAGAGCTCTTGAATCTCCATCTTACATAATGTCTTTATCCCTTTACCCTTCCTCTTACTCTACAAAAATAGATCTCCCTGTTGAAAAGAGGAATTTGTAATTTTAAAGATAGCCAAAATAGCTTTGAAATTGGGACACACAGCTTGATAAAATTATGGCTACCCTGTAAAACTAATTAAAGCTCCAGTCCATAATAAAGGAATTCTGTGTATATGCAAACCAAACAAATAATGAATCACAAACAACTGTTACATAAAATTTTGCTACATTAACTTGTGTAAGTCAAAATAATTATTATCAATCTCCATTATATAGACAGAAAAACCCCTTAGATTTTGTCTAGATGTCTGAAATGGATAAACTATACCTGTAGAAACATAGGATATTGGTATATTTTTGTTGTCAAATGTCTGGATCCCTTGGAAGTATCCCAAAACATAAGAAAAGAATAAAAATACAAGAAAAAACAAACAGGTGAGAATTACAAAATAAGAAGGTGTATAAACAATAGACAACCCACCAAAACAAAATAGAAACATTAATCATCTCTTTGAGAACAAAATATTCCAAACTTTTCTGAACTTTAATTTTGTCTCTTTCTGAATATTGTCTTCTCTCACTTGCATCCCTATACCTTCAAAATATAAAACATGCTGGCATGTGCAAGGAGCAGTCACACTTAGTCAAAAGTATTTAAATTATTACCTTTTGAGGAGTAATATACTTGTGGCTTTCAGTTTGAGCTATGTGATTGCCTTGCAGTGTCCAAAACAAAATAACAGCATTAATTGGTTATAACAATTTCCTTAGATCCTGAAACACTTCTAGAATTTATATAAAAGGGAACATTAGAAGCCCAAGAAAGATTTCAGCTCAGTGACATTTTTAAAAACCGTTATTTCCTTTCCAAACCTAGTAAAAGTCAGCTCAACTTTAACTAGTTGTATAGCAACAAGAAAAGTAGCTTGTAATGGAAGTTTTAACTTCGGACTTGGCAGATTTCCTGGAAAATACTAAATCATGAAAGGTCTAACATTTATTTAAAAGCAGAATTCAGAGTTGACCTCTAAGCCTATCCCTTCTACGTGCACAGTACCGGAAACAAAAGCTGTTCACGCTCCAATTATTTTAAGGTCTGTTTGCCAGAGAAACACAACCTTTCTTGCTCTTAATAGGCAAAGTCTTCACCTTCTCTCACAAATGCTACTAAGTAATCATGGAAATAGATACAAATGAGGAATAGCAAAGGCAACTTTTCATTCAGAACAGTGACTGGCTTGTAAAGTGCAAGGTCTTACAACTGATTTGGTAAGCAAGGACAGTAGTGTGATCACCTATCTGGGAGCTGCAGAGATGTAAAAACAGAACACGTAGGAAGAAAACATGGCTGTGCCAATTGTCAGAATATGTTTTCTTTCTCTGTGGTAGAATTAATGAAAAGCATTTGTGGTACTGAAATCATCTAGGAAGATTTCTCTTCATTTTCCCTTTGAGGCTCATGTTCCGGGATTCCTCATTTCTGTTCTTTTGGTTTACCTTGCCTCATGTTTGGTTAGTGTCTATGTTCTGTTGGTGCTAGAATATAAATTAAAATACCACAAGCACCAGATATCTTACAGTATGAGCCATAGCAGAGGCCATAAAACAATATTTCAAGTTCAAATGGCAAAACAAATAGCTTAATGTAAGGCAATTATGAAGTCTGCCTGGAGATCTACGTCTGATAGAACAGAATGTACACCCCAATGATTCTTTATTCCTTTACTAACATGGTCAGATAGGGCTATTAACTTATTATGACTGTGAGAAGGTTTGCTAATTCTTTTGTTTGTTTCTGGTCTTCTTTTAAGACACAGGATCAACCAGAAGGAAGTGGAAGTCATTTATACTCGTTCTTTAAGCCTGCTTAAACACTGGAGACAGTTGCCTGCATCTTCATGGATTCTGTAAATGTTATTGTACAGTCATTTCTTCATCCATCACTGTTGAATCCAATTTGATTCAGACAGTCCATTTANAAAAAAAAAAAAGGTAAAATGTAAAATGTTAGTGTGGGAAACATACTCACTGATATGATTTAACTTACGATTTCTTTTACTGGAGAGGAGAACCAGATTAGATTAACTGGAGTTACTGGAATTTTTCAGATGCTGAATCTCCAGCTTTTCAAAATGCAACAAATGGAAAAGCTGCTTTTTGAGGGCAGAAAATATTCTTTGTAAGATTTATTGTAATTATGAATACTAACATAATCAAAATTATATTTTTTAATTGTGTTGTTTCAGATTTGAGGCAATTTTACATCTTTTCTGGCTTCCTGTCTAGAAGGCTAGTCAGCACAAAGACTTTAATATAAAAAATGTCAAACCAGTATCTTTCTCAGTGAATAGTTGGATGGCCACCTGAAACTGTGTAACAAAATTAATTATTCTTGTTTTCCTTTCACAATGATAAAGGTAATTTTCCAGCACAGCAGTGGCTGCACAGTTCTGCTCTTTCTTGTATCCTTAGCAACACATCCTGTTCCCTGTTTCAGACAGTTCAATGTAATATAAATGTACCATGTCCTTTCTACAGGGGTATATATGTATCACCAGTTCCTATCAGACAGTATGCAAATGCAAGAGCAGTTAGAGTTCATCAACACAATATGTCATTTAGGAGGCCAACTGGTGTCATAAGTCCAGCCCATATTGTTTAGAGCTACAGTTCAACATGAAATCCATAAGAAAACTTATCTCCAGGTCTTGTCTCTGATAGAGACAGCTTCATTATAAAGTACATTTAGGACCATATTTAAAAAATCAAACAGATTTAAAAATTACTGTTTTGCTGGGATTTATTTTGACATTTTGAAAATTATAGGGGGAAGTAACTTACAAAACTCAGGATCAGTCACAAAAACATGAGCAAGACAAAGCTACTATTAGCTTCCAGGAAAATATGTGAGATTAGTATCTCATTCATATTAAATTTATATGAATAAGCAGCATGCAAAAGGGGAGTATTATTGGTTTAAAAGATACTAAAAATATTAGATTTCTTTCATTGCTTCATAACCTGTCATTTTCAGTGCTGTCATTTTCAGAGAAAATTCCACCATTGTCTTAAGTGAAGAAAACTAATCTATTTTTAATTTTAACTCAGGGAAAAGCTCCCTGATACTCTTTGAAGAGTTATAAAACCAAATATGGAAACTTGAAGGGTACTGCTATAGGTGATATTGCGAGCACATGAAATCAAAATGAAAACCTATGTATAACATTAAGAGGTAAGAGTTGAAAAGGTAAAGTTTTACTTTCTTGATATTGTGAGTTCTAGGCAAATTTTGTAAATTTTTATATCTATAAAATTTAGAATAAAAGCAAAGTAATTGCACTTGGGTTTCTCAGGTCATCACAGTAATGCTACAGCAAAACTTACCTTCCTTCATTGATACTTTTCTTGGTGTGTTTATGCTATTCAGTTTGTGCCCTATCTCACAGCTCTTCATCATGGCAGTCTGTGGTACACCTTCTCAGAGCAAAATCACTTCTGAGCATCAGATATGACTGCCATTTGGAGATGCATTCTTTGGAAAGATGAGAGAGAAAGCCTTGATGATTCTTGCATTTTTCTTCCCACACAATTAGGCTTCCATGAATCAGACCCATCTTCCTACACATGAGCAGAATAAAACCCTACCATGACAGTCAGCTGTAAATCTCCGAAGCTGAAGATCTGAAGCTGGAGATGTGGGGAACACCTCCCCATTTCGGAGATTGTTCATATTTATTCAGATTATAGAACCATCTCATAAGCCTTCTTTTTTCAACTGACAGTTACCCAGTCAAGGTTAATTTGCTTGTGGATCTCTGAAGATGTTGTCATAGCAAAAAGACAAACCACACATGAGTTTGAAAACAGTTTTAGGTACATCCTCTAGTTGATCAGCTCAGACCAGCCACATAGCTCAGAAATTGTTTGATTACTCTAGTGATTAAACGCCCTGATTCCCCAAACAAGCTAATGCAAAAAGCCATATTTGAATAGACATCCTGGTCCTTTCATCTCTCGAAACCTATTTCCAATGTATTTCCCCCCCAAAAATATAACATGCCTATGCAAAACAAAAACAAAACCAGAACAAAACCACCAAAAAGCCCCACAGATAAAGAGGGGGGGGAAAAACCACCCATAGAACTGTAATTGGATCTTAATTACATTTTTGAAACCTTCCCTGGCTGCTTCCAGAATCTCTTTCGCCCCATCTAAATCCCTCTGTGGTTACATGAAGAAGAATCAGACAGACCCAACACAGAAGGTCTCCTGTCTGTCAAAAGCATTTTGTCAGATAGACTGATATTCTCATCAGTTGTCTGACCCGTTCTTCCAAAAACTTTCTTCTACTCTAGTCCTGCAATAGGGTCCAACATCCTCATGAGTCCTGACAATATTGACCTGTCCTATCTATGAAGAATTTGACAGACCATTTCTTCTTATTGTTACCATCACTGTTATCTGAAATCCTCACAATTATATGTGATACTTACAAAGTTAGCACTGATATTTCCTTATAGATAGGAATTAAAAGACATCCCTCATAAAACACAATTGCCCTTGAAAGAATGATTCTGATTATCTGGTACGTAAAAACATATTCAAGTTCTGTAATCATCTAAACCTTCCTTTGTTGCATTCTTGAAGCACAGTTTTTAAATACAGTTGCAAGTATATGAAAATTCATATCTTAAAAAAATTTAAGAAAATCAAGGAAAAAAGCCAGAGAGCAAATATAATGAAGATGATAGGACCTCTCTGTGAAATGCTGTTTAAAATGCATTCCTTCTTTGAATGATACTATCTAATTGCAATCCATTTCCCCATGGAAGAATATCCAAAGAAAGAGCATACAATAAAATACTTGCTAGATGAAGTACCTGTAAAAGGAAAACAATTCTGCCGTTGCATAGACTTGAGTTAGTGGAGGAATAAACACATTAATTATCCCAGTTGCATAACATCATTAAAGAAGTTAACATAAATGCATATTTGATGAAGCAGTAATGGAAAATATACAGACACATTTCCACAAAAAGCAAAACCAGAAAATTAACACCTTAGTGAAAGAGTCAGACAGCTTAACAAGGAATCTTTAAAACTCTATTTAAGAAGTTCTTTACATTCAAATGAAGCCTACTCATCAGTCAGCTTTTCTCTCTGCTCTAGATAAAGCTGAAAAACATACATGATTGATTAAGTATAGCTAAGAAAGACAGTAGAAGGGAAGATCCATTAAAAGAGAGCAGTGAAAAAACATGGATAGCTTTTCCAAGTGCTCTTTGTTCACAGTGGATTAAATGTACCTTACCTTCTGAGACTGAAGCCAGAATACAATATCACAAAATATAAAAGCTTTATGTTTTTATAAAGTTGGGGGGTGAGGGGGGTGCCACTACTGAAATGCTTTTTGTCATAAGGAACAGGCAAGCTATGTACTCACAGTGATTTTTCTGTGTAATTACATTCAGGATGGTCTATTGACAATTATCCACTGGAGACTAAATTTAAGGAAGAAGCATCTCTGACACACGATTCATTATGACTGCTAGTGTAGCAGTCTAAACTGGGGACAGAAGAGAAAAACAGATTGCAGAGCCTTGTTTCATCCTGTGACGTATTACAACAAATCTTGTCACATAGGATTCTGTGCTACATGGGACAATGGCAGACTACAGCAAAAAGCTGACTACAGTAAAAAACTAACCACAACATAGTGCAAAACACTAGACCATTGAAAAAGGAACAAAAAAATTATTTTAAATAATGGTAATTCTTACATATCTTTTGTATATTGCAATTGTCAGATACTATTTGTCTTCTTCAAAAGGCTACTGAGTATTCCAAAAATATTTATGTAAGAACTAAAAAAAAACTGATGATCAAATAAATCATTGTCTCCCCCTGCACAAGAAATTCACAGAACACTGTTTGAGCAGATCTGTTTCAGTATACAACTATAATGCATGTTCATTCAAGTCAAACATCAAAGGATGAGCTAACAAGTGATGCAGACCCTCCAGCTGATATAAGATGTAAATAAATTTTTTTTTGGTGTTAAATGCATGCATGTGTTGTAATGGGGGATCTGGGGAAAAATGCCTCATAAGTATTCATTACTGAAACTTTCACAAGCCGTAGAAATATCTAAAATGTTCATTGCATCTTTTTCTTGTTACTACTTCTCATATGGTAACAGGTTGCTTTTGGGACATTAGAGAGGATCAACTTCCACCTGAAGAGTTAGATGTCTTACTGCAATTGACTATTTGGAGAATTAGCATTCAGCTCTTAAAGATGCATTTTAGGGTTCCTACAGATAAGAGGAAAAAAGATGTCATAGTTGTAATAGTAAAATAATAGATAGAATGTTTGTATGATCATTGTGGAAGGGATAAATAGTAATAATATAAACAGTAGTTAGATGTATTTATGGGTCATAGAGAGTGGTATTTCTATTGGAGATGAGTTCATTCTTCTGTCCAGTTCACTGGAGAATTTTCTAAAGGAGAAAATTGTCCTGATATTTCCTCAAGGAATCAAATTTATTGCAAATTATTTCAAAGAACCAATTAATACTAAGGGAACAAATCAGCCAACTTACAGAACCAACAGCAAAGTGAGACACAATGTTTGCTTAATGAAGACAGCAGAAAGAAAATCTGAAAAGCAATGTTCATTATGCATTTTTTGCTATGGTGGCAGCGTATTGCAGGCAAGACTACTGATACAGTGTATGATGTCCTATGGGCAGACTTCCTGAAAGCACTGCAATTTTTGCAGAATTCTAAGGAAAATGATGCTATTTATGAAACAGCATGAAAGACAGCACATTCATCCTTCATCCAAGTAGCATGAAATCTGCTGTAGAGATATCTGAAGCAGGGATGTGAGGACTGGGATTCTGGAACTGACCTTTACACATCCATCAAATGTGTGGTATGAGTACGACTTCATGGTGTTGAATGCTGGTTTATTATGAGCTACTTTTGTCTTATGACAAGGGAGTTCCATGGCCTCATTTTGTGCCAAATATGACATGAGAAGAAATGAGTATATCAAGCCCCAGCAAGCAAGGGTAGAGTATAATCAGCAAGAACCAACAGGTGAAGTATCTGCAAAAGTATGTAGAAAAATCATCCGGGACCATCTTCATTATGATCTCTGGCAACATCTGGCTATAAAACTAACAGTGGTGGAAAGTGTGCGGGTGTCCAGCACCACACAGGAGAAGTACACCCAGACAGAGGAATGGTAACACACAGAAGCTAAGCTGTTGCCCAGGCTAAGACTGGGCAGACGGAGGGCCACATTCCCTGAAGCTCAGTTGCACCACCTAGTCAGAGTAAGAATGGGGAAGATCTAAGTTGATGATATGTGCCGGTGTGTGAATGTGAATGTGAATGTGAATGTGATGTCACGTCTCCCTAACATCACCTTTCACCCACCTGGTCTACCTTATAAATCTACAGCGTCATATTGTTCGGTTTGCGTCACCTCTTTTTGCACTACTTTCCACATGATCACTAAAATTCAACCAAATTAGAATGGTCTCTACTAGACCTAGGCTGCTCTGAAGTTTTTCATTAAACAAAATTGCAGAATCCTTAAGGTTGGAAGAGACCCTCAGTATCATCCAGTCCAACCTTCAACCCAGCACCATTACAATCACCCCTAAACCATATTCCCAAGTGCCACAACCAGATACCTTTTGAAGACTTCCAGAGATGGTGACTCTACCACCTCCCTAAGCAACTTATTCCAGTGCCTAAGCAGTCTTTCAGTGGATTTTTTTTTTCTAATAGCTAATCTGAACCTCCCCTAATGCAACTTAGGGCCATTTCTTCTCAGCCTTTCACTTGAGACATGGCAGCAGAGACTGACCCTCACCTTGCTACAACCTCCTTTAGGCAGTTGCAGAGAGTGATGAGGTTCCCCCCGACCCTCCTCTTCTCAAGACTACCCAAACCAAGATCCCCAAGTGAGGATCCCGAAACTTAGAACTGGGGGTCCCAAAACTGGACACAGGATTTAAGGTGTGGCCTCACCACTGCCCAGTACAGGGGGACAATCCCTGCCCTGGTCCTGCTGGCCACACTGGTGCTGGTACAGGCCAGGATGCCATTGGCCTTTGTGGCCACCTGGGCACACCCTGGCTCATGTCCAGCTGCTGTCACCAGCACCCCCAGCTCCTTTTCCTGTGGGCAGCTCTGCAGCCACTCTGCCCCAGCCTGTGGAGCTGCCTGGGGTTGTTGTGACCCAAGGGCAGGACCCGGCACTGAGCCTTGTTGAGCCTCACACCACTGGCCTGGGCCCATGGTCCAGCCTGTCCAGAGCCCGCTGCAGAGCCTTCCTGCCCCCCAGCAGATCAGCACCCACACTCAGCTCGGTGTCATCTATGAACTGACTGAGAGTGCACTTGATCCCCACATCTATGTCATTGATACAGTTGTTAAAAAGGACTGGTACCGGTGTTGAGACCTTGGGAACTCCACAAGTGACCAGCCACCAGCTGGACTTAGTTCCATTAGCCAACAGAAACCTATTGATCCATGTTCATAAGTAAACTATGCAGCCCCAAGTTTGGAGGTAAAAAACCTGTCTAGCCTCTACATATTTGCTTTTGTTGTACAACTGTGTACTATTATATTAGTCATGCAAGCAGCCTCAGCGACCCATGACAGGTCTGGAAGAAAACAATGTCTGCTTTGTGTTTTGCTAGCCAAATATAAAGTAATAAAACTTCATCCCAATTTCCACCACTTCTTATTCATAATAAGGCATGTATTCATGCTCTTGCAGTGATGTTAGTATTCTCCAAAAAATGCATGTGTTATAGAGGAAAGAGAACTGTCAACAAATTGTGGTAAAGCAAGCTGACATCTAAAGAGATGGCAAACTTTAACTGATTGCTATGCATGGCAGCAAGTAAAAGTGGCCATCAACTCCTACTAGCTTATATGGGAAGTAAGAATAGCATTCTCAAGCTTCCATGCTGTCTTCACAATCTACATGAAATAAATTAAACATAATATTTTATTGAATGAGAAGTCATCTCCTCTTTGGAAGCCCAGAGTTTTTATACCATGCAGATATTTGCACAGCATACAAAATCCTAAATTAAGTCTGAGAAAGTAATTTTACTTATTCTGGGAAGGTCAATACCTATGACTATTTCCTGTGAAATCTATGATTGTTTCAGTCAACTTTCTCACTGAAAAATAAAAATAGTAATTTAATTCTACTGAAAAAAGTCTCCCAAATTGGTATGCCATTATTTGTTTGACTCCATACAAACAGATATCGGAAAGGTAAAATACATTACAAGTTTCAGTCAGATGATCCAAAACCAATCTTCTGCAGTTATAAGTTTGAAATAAAAACTGGCTTTTTTGTTTTTATTTTCTTAAAATGTTCCTGAAGTTGAGATTTACTCTTTCATGATGATTTTGTCTTATGGTATGAAGTATTGTTGGGCCAAGAATGACATTTAGAAATAGTCTGTTCTCAGGCATCACAGGGATCTCTTACTGCTGTTGATAAGCTGTGAGCAGGGCATAGGAAATCAAATTCAGAACCTGAGATTCCCCCTCCAGCCATTCATTAAAAAAAGACCTTATTTTGCTTCTGTGGTTTGTGATGCTGCCTACGAGGGTGTGGTACATCTCCCTGAAAGATCTAAGGTCATCAGAATCATTGAAAAACTAGACATACAGTAATGCCTAATGACTAAGAAGTCCCCTAAAGCAAAGACTTGGAAATAAAATGGGATTTATAGCAAAGAGAAGGCTCCGGGAGACCTTGCTGCCTTCTGGAACCTACAAGAGAGCTGGAGAAAGACTGTTTTGCAAGGTCATGTAGTGATAGAACAAAGGGTAATGGCTTTAAATTGAATGAGAGTAGGTTTAAATTAGAGATGTGAAAAGAAACTGTTCACTGGGAGGGTGGCAGGACACTGGCACAGATTGCCCAGAGAAGTTGTGGATGCCTTGTCCATGTATTTGTTCAAGGTGAGGTTGGACAGGGCCCTGAGCAACCTCGTTGAGTGGAAAATGTTCCTGTCTGTGGCAGGAGGGTTGGAACGAGATGGTCTTTAAGATCCCTTCCAACCCAAACCATTCTGTGATTTGATCTCTCGATAAGAACAGACTGACTGGCGTCAGGACTGATGAGACTCACAAACCAAAAAGCGGTAAAGCATAATCATCAGACAAATGTACATTTTGAGTGAAAGGTATTAAGCCTAAACACTAGTTCTTTGAAAACAGGTAAAAAAGGAAGAAAGTCACAGCATCAAAAACAATGTATGTTGCTAACAGAGAAGTGTATATAACTTACAGTAAACATACACAAAGGCCCAAATAAGGGAAATCTGAATCAGAACAAAATCACTACATGTCAGAAATTATTATGGAATGAAAAAAACTCCAAATCTTTGGAAAATCTGAAGGAATGTAAGAAAAGTTCCATCTGCCCACAAAAACACTAAGGAAAATACTTATAAGAGTAAAAAAATCTCAAATACTCTCATATCCTAAGTAGATTTTAAGTTAGGTATGCCTGGAAAGAAAAAAAAGAACTGTTTTGACCTTCTAAATCAGTGTATTGCTGCTTTACCATAAGCTTTTTTTTTTTTTTTTTTTAATGGCTTCATATGCTTTTGACACCAAGAATTAAAATCTTTGTTTTTCATTCTTGTTGAGATATTATTTTAGTTACAACTAGGAGATTTAGGTTAGACAGTGGGAAGAATTTCTTCACAGGAAGAGTTTAGACATTGGAATGGCCTGCCTTGAGAGATGGTGGAGGCACCATCCTAAGAGTATTTAAGGAAAGACTGGATGTGGCACTCAGTGCCATGGTCTGGGTGACATGGTAGTGTTTGGTCATAGGGTGGACTCAATGATCTTGGAGGTATTTTCCAACTCAATTGATCCTGTGACTCTGTGACTGAGGGATCTTTCCATTTACAAGGAGACTAATCATGCTGAACTTGGAAGGACAACATGATATTTATAGGAAAAACGATGAAGCTGGATTTACTGCTGCATGGGGAAGACTGTGAATTGTTTATCAAAGTGTGGAGGTACAGTGTTTGTTTGCTCAGTTTGCCAGGTGAAGGGTGACCAGTGGATTGCTCCACATTTTGTGGTGATATGGTAACTTCCAAGAATAGAAGAACTCAACAAAATCTAACATTGCTTCTCACTGTTTTGGAGTGAACTGAACAGCTGCTCTGGACAAACAGGTTCATACCAAACAGGCAAATTCATGCAACTCTGTTCATCCAAAAATTGATTTATGTTTTTACTTAAGACATAAAGATCTGGATTCAGCCGATCACGTTCTGAAAAATAATCTTTAACCTTCTACCACAAGCAAATTCACCTCACCTAATACTGCATTTACATTTATACTGGTTGGGTAAGTTTTCTTTTGTTGTGGTGTCTTTTTCCCCCCATACTTGGTTTAGCCCTACTTAAGACACTGTCCATAAATTTGTTGTTTTCCCTCCCCTTTCTGCACTGTAAATGCCCTGTTTTGGTTGTCAATCCTCTGGGTACTCCACCCCTTTCTCCTCCTTCCAGAAAGTTCTTCTCTCCTGGATGCCCCATGGGTCCCCTTCAATTTCTCCCCTCCCTGTGTTTCCTCTCATTGGATGGCTGTGTTTAACCCTACCTATGTCCCCTCCCCTTCTCTTCTCCTATTGGCCTTGAGACTGTTCCCACTCCAGGTTCCACCCCCATATAAAATGGCTGCGCTCTGTCTCTCTCTCTCTCCCCTTGACTTCAGTCCCTAGAGCCCCTGAGGACAATAATGTGTTTTGGCTGCCATACCAGAGTCCCCTCCTTGCCTCTTGCCTCCTCTCCCACTGGCAGACCATCTTGCACCTCGGGAGCTCTGCCGCTCGCACTGGAACCAGATCCACCCAGGTTCTAGGATGGCCACAGACCTGACACTGTGAGCCACCGGCCAGCTCCGACAGTGTCATTCTTTAATGTGACTAAGGCAAGGCAGGGGCAACTGTAGTGTGATTCATTCTGTCTCTCACAGACACTTGCCCCAGGGTGTAGTGATTCCCATCCTAGACATACCTGTCTCTCCCCCCATTAGGTATTGAGGGAACTCAGAAAGCTAGATTAGACTGACAGAGGTCTGGTGAGATCACCATCCAGTATGGATTAGTGATTCAGGGACCACCCAAGTGCGTGTTTCAACAACTAATTAAAACACTGGCAACAATTTATCCCATGCCATGTTTTGTTGAAGATTCTAGCAGAAACAGGAACCTCTAACAAATGACAGAAAGTGGTAGAATTGATGATAATGCATGTTTTGAATTTTGTGTGCTTGAATTGTTGCCAAACTACATAATTATTTTTGCTGCAGACCTTGCAGAACATCATTTTGCTAGGAGACATCTGTCCATGAGAGCTAACACCTCCTTCAGTGCAGATACAGCTAACCACTTTGCTTGCTTTATCAGAATTTATTTTCTTTTCTACTGAATCTTGACTTTATTATACTAGTAAATACATCAAAAATGAATGCTTTATACATAAGAGGTTCTGTACCTAAAAAAAAAAAAATCATAATCTTATGAAATATGTAACAAGAAAATGAAAATTAAGGGCATTTGATTCTTTTAGTATGAAGATACAGAAAAGCTATTTTTTGTTCACTTATCCATAATCCCGTACTAGTAGTATGAACATTCTCCAATTTTAAGTAACAAGGACCTGATCCTAATTTTTTTTCTCTAAGTCTCTTTGTAAAATGTCATAACTAAGTCATAAATAATAGATCTGAAAAGATTCTTCCAGCTATCCACTTTCTTATTGTCTGGGTTTCATAATTACTATGAGAGCCCTGGAAGAAATTCTGAACGAACAGTCTAGAAAAGCTGCTGCAAGCAATCACTGCTACACTTTCCATACTTCATGGTTAGTAAAATGAGGGATTTTAATCTTAAAATGACAATGTTCTGCATATCTTCATAAATACGCCTTCACACAATGACAAATGATTCTTGATTTTTTCTGAACTGAGAGGATATAACCATACCATTTCACAAACAGAATTACATTTGGTGCTGGGGTTTTTTTGTATTTCTGTCTCTTCTGTGTAATGGAGTTAGACAAATATGCAAATATTACTCATGACTTGCACAGTAAAGGGAGGCCTTAGCCAAAACTTAAACAACAAAACAAAGGTTTATCAGCTTATCTAAGACACAGTGTAAGGATAAACTAATTCTGAAGAATTATTTCTGTTG
Organism: Rhipidura dahli; assembly: GCA_013399225.1. Taxonomy (NCBI): domain Eukaryota; kingdom Metazoa; phylum Chordata; class Aves; order Passeriformes; family Rhipiduridae; genus Rhipidura; species Rhipidura dahli. The sequence continues at coordinate 1,488 of VXAC01007451.1, read as the reverse complement.
CTAAGCCACAGAGAATAAATGAGCAGACCAACTAGAAATGTCAGAGATCTCTAATTTGCACCTTCAGTGGTTTAACCCCAGCTGACAACTATGTACCACGTGGCACCATCTCACTCCTCCCCCCTTCTCTGCCCCCTGGAGGGATGGAGAGGAAAATTGGAAAAAGTAACCTGAAGGTTGAGATAAGAATAGTTTAATAATTGAAATAATAGTAATAATAACAGTAGACGTAGTAGTAGTAGTAGTAGTAGAGAGATGAGTAAGACAAACAAGTGATGCACAAATCAGTTGCTCACCATCTGCTCACAAATGCCCAGTCTGCCCCCAAGCAACAATTGGTCCCTTCCAGCCAACTGTCCCCGGTTTATATAGTGAACAGGATGTATGGAATAACCTTCTGGCCAGTTCATGTCAGTTGTTCTGATTATGGTCCTTCCCAGCTTCTCATACACCTGCTCAGTGGGAGATCACGAGACACCAAAAAGTCCTGAACTTTGGGTAAGCACTTTTTAACAAAAACTGAATCATCAGCGTGTTACCAACATTATACTCATATTAAATTGAGAACCAGCAGCTGAGAAAAGAATTAACTCTATCTCAGTTGAGCCCAGGACAGTACCTCAGAACTACACTTGCACTTTAGATACAAAAGCTTTTGTCATGTGTGTTATGATGGGTTATACAAAATACTTCGACTAAATTACTTTATAAATCCTTACAAAAACTTGATTTAAAAACTTGATTAAAAAAATTGACTTGATTAAAAAAATTGACTTGATTAAAAAAATTAACTTGATTAAAAAAATTGATGTTTATGCTGTAATTTCTTCAATTGTCATGGGTATATACACTATTAAATAGTTCAAACCCACCCCCAGCAGTGTTGAAGGCCAGGATGGGTGGAGCTTTGAACAATCTGGTCTAGTGGAAGGTGTCCCTGCCCATGGCAGGGGGATTGGAACTAAGTGATATTTAACATCCTTTCCACCCCAAATCATTCTAGGATTCCATGCCACTGCATTTATAGAGAGGGCAAAAAAATCTTCTGATCATTTATCAGTCAGTTAAAATAATAACGTAGAACCGAAATTCAAAGTTTTATGATATTAGTGACTTGACATCCCATGTTTAATGAATCCAAACACACCAAGTACAATGCAGATTCTGATCTTGATCTATTCTTTGAGGGAAAAGCCAATACTCATTCAAAAGGTGATATGTAAACATTCAAAGAAAAAGAATTTTGGATTCAAAAATATCTTGAACAGTTATAAAAAGGAGCAGACAAAGTGAAGGAACATGCTTTTCAGTTTGGCTTTCCAAATCTGCATTTGTAGCCAGCCAAATGGGATTTCATAATTACTTGACAACATTTACATGTTTTTATTTCAAAAGATGATCAGTGTATAACCATCTATATGGCTCTAGCTGTTTTCAGTAATTTTGAATTCTGCATTTGAGTACATGGCTCACTGGTGAGGTTCCAGA
>VXAC01007450.1:579536-643580 GCA_013399225.1 Rhipidura dahli | reverse complement strand
AAAAAGCTGGAGATTTATTAGCGTCCCTGTGGGATTTTAAGTTCCTTGTGTGGCTGTTTACAGAACAGGCAGCTGCTCGGCTGGAGCGCTCCGGTCCTGCCCCGGGCAGGATGCTGCGTCTCCCCAGTCACACCTCTGCTGGCTGGCCCTGCGACAGCACAGCAGTTGGCTCGGGGCACCCCTCTCCCAGAATGGTTTTCAGTCCCTCACCACAGTCCACCGGGTAGATATTTCAGGACTACGAAGTCTAGCACCTAAGATGCTGATTATATGCATAATCATACATAACACACTATTATATGCATACGAGAGTTGATGACTCTTTTTCACATGCTGGAAACTAACATGGAGGTCAGAGCCTGTCTGGGTTAACAGCAGCATGAATTACCGAAAGCTCCTTAAAGGAGATCATAAACAACTAAAAAGTGAGTCTAAAGACACGCTGTTTGTCTTGTCTCTGTCACCTTAGAGATGAAAATCTGTTCAAATGTCACTAATTTATTAAAGACACTAAATACAGCCTTACAGCTAGTAATAAAGGTCTACACAGAGTGGCTCATAAAGGAAGGGCGGCCGCAGCTGCTGCCGGGCTCGGCGCATTGCGCGGCCGCCCGGAGGCTGGGGCTGGGTTTGCGTTTGAGCGGCAGCAGCACATGCGACCCAAGTATGACTTGTGTCTGAGAGGGACGTGGCAGCACCCGACAGTTCTGCAGCCCGGACCAGCGGCAGGTCTCCCGAGAGGGGGGCGTTGTTAGGGAGGCGGTGGAAGCAGACAGCTGCTTCCCTTTGTCCAGGGGGCTCCCTCTGCACCCCTCGCCCCCACCCCAGAAGCTCGGGGACGGATGGGGGCAGAAAAGGGCAGGCACGGGACTCCGACCCGCCCATCTCCTTCTCCCCAGCAAACTCATGTACCAACCTTTTTTTTTTTTTCCCCATGGACGAGACTTTTCGGGAGAGGAGGGGGATCGGCAGAAGGCGGGGGCGCTGGCTGCTTTGTGCTATGTTACCAGCACCCCCTGTTCCGTTGTTGCCCCATCCCCCGTCTCTACCGCTGTTCTGCTCCCCTGCATTTCCTGCCCCCACCCCGGGCAGCCCCCCCGTCCCCGCGGGCCAGGCGGGGCGGTGGAAGCGCTTCCCGCGGGCGATGACTCCGAGTTACTTTTCACCTACTTGGCGGCTGCGCTCCCTGCGGGGTTACTGCCGGTCAGGCTGCTCGAGTCCCGAGCACTGCCGCGCTCCCGCAGCCTGCTCCTCCGGCCACACACCCCGAGCCCATCTGCTACCCCAGTGCCCCCCAGGCCCTCAGCCTTTCCCCCGGGAAGCCACGCAGATGGCAGTGTCACTTAGCAGGGGCGCGGACCCTCCCGTGCAGCAGGAGCCCTTGCGTGTTCTATTCGTCAGGTCGGCTCCCACTCTGCTCCCACGACCACCACCTATTCTGATTCTGCAGCCGGAAGGTTATGTGTTCGCAGGACTCGCTCTGTGGATACCCGGAGTTTGCTCATCCCAAACGCTGGCAAGGGGAGCGCGTGTTTTCGCTGCTCGCCGAGGGTGGCTGAGAGCGGGGTTACTGCCGGTCACTGCTGCAAGGGCGTGCGCCGCCTGCGCCGCTCGCTTTCCACTCCTGCAGAGCGCCTCCGAGCCTGTAAACCATACTTCTGCATTTCCTTTAAATGCTGCTAGCAAAATCGTAGCGTCAAACCCGTCCTGCACCACAGTTACCTTGCAAAGTAATTTTCAGTAGTCCCAGTGGTAACGCTGCCTGAATGAGTCTTCTGTTGGGCACAAAGCTTGCAGCAATACTGTATGGATTTTAGTATGAAAGGATTACTTCTACTGAGAATTTTTATCTTGGATCAACCATAAGTGCTCAAAAGAGACTTACAAAACCTCCAGAACAACACCAAACCATTATTTTCTGAGCTTGCAGTAAAAGATGGAGAAAAGAGTAAAAAGAATACTTTTCTGAGGTCTTTTCTAGGAGCGAACTGAAATGTTTGCTCACTCTCTGACAGCTGGATATCTCTACAGTGTTAAAACCACAGTGGTGAGGCATGCACAGCAATTTTTAAAAGAGCTAAAATAAGTACATTGTAATGTGTTTACTGAGACCAGACACTTGAATCCTGCAGCTGGGTTGAATTTTGTTCTTGAGGAAGCTTAAATACATGCTTCCTCTAGGTAAAATTTACCCAGTCTTACCTTGGCCTTTTGTATTAATTCCATAAATTTACTCTGTGGTCATTAGCCAGGAAAATCAGGTGAGGAATTTGTTCTTTTTAATTGTACATAGTTACAACATGGCTGTTCCTACCCATGTTTCAAGAACAATGCTGCAAAGAATGGTAAAGGTGACCCTAAGTGGCCTATGAACAGAAGATACAGATTATCCACGGGGGCTTCTAGCTCAGTTTCAGGAGTGTTTGTAGATATTTCTGACACTGTAATTACTGTTCTCTTTTTAACTGCCTTAACAGAAGGGTAAGCTCTCAAAGCACAACACAACAATAATCCTTTGGTCTAGAAGAGACCAAATTGAAGGAAATTTAATGCTGCAAGCATTTGTAACATAATACACGTTCACGGTTTTTGTATACCACTTCATAAAGGAAATGTAAGTACAGTTTGTCATTAAACACAAAAGAAATGAACAAATATTTTTATTCTTTCATGAGGTACAGATTGCTCTTATTTAGCTATTTAAGCTGTGGCATACACTCGCAGAAACCACAATATTGCACAGCAATGTAAAATTAAGCAATAAAGAGGAAGAATGTCTCCTCACTCTTAGAAGTGGCCTTGCGATTTGCTGTAAATGCTTATGATGTTTTTCCCCCATTTTGTGGAGGGTTTTTTTGTGTGTTTTTCGCTGGAATCCCACCCATTTTCCCCTTACTGACTTTCTTCTCTCCACTTCTAAAGCACTGATTTGCTTCTCTCTCTTCCTCTTTCTCTCTCTCTCTATTTGTACTCTGTTGTTACCAGGTTGCTGATGCAGATGTTTAGTGGTCATCCCTATGCTGCAAAAAGGCACAAATACAATGAGGAGAAATATTTTGATTTGATATAGGAAGTGAAGGGAGGTGGTAGGAAAGTAATTATTCTATCAGATTTACAGTCTTTGATGTTATTTTCCCCTCCTCCTCCTCTTGCATTGCCCACAGCTGTTGATGTAGATTTTCCACCGGCATTTGTTTTCTTTCACTTCAGGGATATTTAAGGGAAACTGCACAATTGCTGTGTACTAAGTACTGAACTGTCTGGGTCCCGTTAAACTGAAAAGTGAATCTTCTGTCTTCCTCATGAATACAAAGGTTACTAAAGCAGTGATTTTTGTGTCCCTAGTGGGATAATTAGATTATCTGATTTACAATTATTCACACAATTTTATTGTCTCCTGAATTTTGTAGTAGCTGTGGATTTGCATGCATAGCAGTGATTAAACAGTTTTTATACTTTAAAGAAGTGTCAACATGGTTGGGAGGACAGAATTACAAGCTAAAATTGGTGTCGATAAAATAATCTTTTGAAGACTAGCATTCCAGAGCTAGTATTGCAGTCACTTTCAAAAGACCCTCCCTGTCATGGATTGTCTTCTGGGTCTGTGCTTGTGAGTGTTTTTATTTCTGTACTTCCTTTCCATTCTTCCTTTTCATCTGCCCTTACTCTTTGTCCCGCCTTGTGTCACTTCAGTGGTGACTCAGACTTGTAGCTAGAAATCCCAGACTGCAGCAGTGGAAAATGTTGTGCTTCAGGTAAATGCCTCTCCCAATGCGTCTCACAGTGATTGTGTTGAAAAGCAGGTAGACACACAGCAGTTTCAAACATCATTCCTGTCCTACTGTATTTTAAGATGGTTTTATGTTTCTAATTTGGACAGCTTAAACTGTAAGAGAGCTGATCTTCAGAAGGATATTTTATACTGGATGGTAGAAAGCTCATGCTCCTATGATGTTTCTGACAAGACTGGACATGTCTCTTCAGCTTGGAAGCTAAGCCAGTTGAGCTGGAATTTTATTGTAAACTGCATTGTCTTTAAAAATAGCACAGATTTCCAATTCACTTTCCTTCCAAATGTAATTGAAGTCCTGTTTAATGGAATATTCATCAGTTGGCCTATAAAGGCAAGAACTCCAATTATACCTCATGGAGAAGTCCTGTGCAGTAAACACAGCAGTTAGGCTCTTTAAGTGTTCATTTTCAGCTTCCCTTGGAGAATTAGGAATTTAGCATTAGGAACTAGAAAGACACATTTTTATCTCAAATGTGGGATTTTTTGGTCAGATTCTTTTCCCCATTAGCAAGAATATCCCCGTTAGCCTCTCCAAGCTGAAATTTAGACTTCAGTCACATGACTGGGATTTTATAAATAGATTTCTGAAATGATTTAATGAAATATGTAAGACTGGGTATGGAAATAAAGGGACCTAATTTTGTATAAAAGTTCACAGTCTGCAAATACAGTGCTTCAGGTATGTGAAAAATTCTTATATGTTGCAATAACTGTCTTCACATTTGCTTACATAATGCATGACTACTAGCTGGAAGTCTTATGTGTTACTATAATACAAACAATAAAATGTGTTGTGGCAACTATCACTTAAATTAAATTATATAAATGCTTTTGCATCAGGATGGAGGTAAAATAATAAAGCAAAATACGAAGAATATGAAGTCAAAAAGAAGATAAGTGGATGTCAATTGTTGTGACAATTGACAAACATAAACTTTCCTCTCTCAGAAAAACTGAGTTCTCTGTTTCTTGTTGTCAAATGGATGTCCAAGATAAGATTAAATTAAGTGGTGAACATTTTTCTGTATGTGCAAGAAATCTGGGTACTTTTCTCAACTGAACTCCCTATAAATTTGCTTTAAATGCTCAGACTGTCCCACAATGTGCACACAGATGCTGCAGATTGAGAGCCTGCAAGCACACAGGTACTTGCATTTGTTTGTGAGAGCAGAGCATTCATAGAATGTCTTTTGGTCATGCCCAGCTACTGTTTGGGGTTTGTCAGCACAATCGTTGGCACTGTACAGTCTGAAATAACAGCAAACTGCAGAAGTTTGGCTGTGGATGTGTCTTACCTTTTAAATAATTTTTCTATTAATACCGTGCAGCTTTTCTTTTTTCGTGCCAAAATGGAAACATACACTGATGAGCACAATGAACAAGCTAATTTCTCTGGCACTAACTGTTCCTTACAGCTTACAGATCTACACTGTCTAAACAGCCTTGTGCTCTGAACAAAAGCCCTCCTATTGAAGAAGTAACTCTTTTTGACTTCAAGAGCTGTGCTGAACTCAATAATCTCTTCCGGTTCTATGGCTGAGGAATTGAGAGGTTTAATACTGAAAGAAAACAAAACAAAACAAACCTTTGCAGCACAGCAATTTAAAAACACATGGCTAGTTCAGTAGCAAAATGAATGTGGAGACCAGCCCTGTGCCTAGGGAAGCAAGCACATTCATTTTTATTACAGTAAGAGCAGGATTATTGCTTTACATCATATGTTCGTTATTTAACTTTCCCTTCGGAGCCTGTAGCATGTTCTGGGCACTATGTAACTAACAATTCTTTGTGTATAAAAGAAATGCTGTTCTCTTATTTTTTATATGGTTACCTGTTAGTAATAACTGAAAGCCTCTGCCTGGGTCTGAGACCTAGCTTTACAACCCCAACAAGTTGAGAAGTCTAAAGACAATAAAGGCAGCTACCTAGGAGTTGGAGATGTGTGGGATATGCCTGATAATTTTATTTATTCTGATTGCCATTAAAAAATATAAATTAGACATTTTAATGTTGAACTGAATAAAATTCTGGATCATATGGCTGAACTTCTGCTCTTTTAATTTATCCCAAAATCTGCAATGCAATACAGACCTTACCAAGCAGTCTCAAGTCTTCTCTTTGTTCCCCTGATTTCAGTCATCTCAACACTAGTGTGAAGTCATCAAAGCTCATCATACCTTACCAGGAATTGTATTAGTTCAGGTATTTCCAAAGGAAATATTGGATAGATTAAACGAAGTGGTGCCACAGAAACACCATGTGTAGGTGTAAAGTATGCTCTTCCTTTTTCTATTCAATTGTTGTGGCAGGGGGGATACACATTGTTCCTGCCTTTACATTACCTATTATATGCCTATTACATTACCTCAACACATATGAATCTTAAATGTGGTGCTTGATATAGTTCAAATGCAGGATGTGGGTCTTGGGTAGGAGAATTGTCTTATGTGCTGATACCAGTGGCACTAAAATAAAGGTGAAGTATATAGATTTTTCCAGGCCTGATATTAATAACAAATATATGAATGCAAATGGATGCAAGAAGTCTGGATTTGACTGCTGAACTGCATACTCTGATCCTATTTAATAAACAATGTAGGGGTTCTCTATTCATGAGTAATTTTTGGCATTCTTGTCTTGCTACTGAAGCAGTTCTCTAAACTGGCCTCTAACATGTTAAGAAGAGTTACAGTAAAGTACACAAGCAGCTTTTACAGCTGTGTCCCCCTTGGAGTCTCCTGGAACTTTGCAGAATATAGAGCAAAATCCACTTCCTGAAAAGAAAAGAAGGGAATGGTTTTGTGGAGATGTTTTGATACCAGTACAAATTGCCTCACCTGAACATGCCTGAAGAAGAAACTGATAAAACTTCCTCATAAGGGGAAAAGGAGGGGCAGACACTGATCTCTTCTCTGTGGTGCCCAGGGGCAGAACCTGAGGGAATGTCCTGAAGTTGTGTCAGGGGATGTTTAGGTTGGATATCAGGAAAAGGTTCTTCAGCCAGAGGGTGGTTGGGCACTGGAACAGGCTCCCCAGGAGAGTGTTCACAGCCCCAAGGCTGATGGAGCTTGGGAAATGTTTGGAAAATGCTCTCAGGCATGTGGTGTGACTCTTGGGGATGTTGTTGTGCAGGGCCAGGAGGTGCAACAATCCTTGAGGGTCTCTTCCAGCTCTACTTATTCTGTTATTCTGTGAAGCTTTTTTCTATGACTCCCACATATAAAGAAGGATATTGACTTCTGGCTGGGAATATGGGTAATATTGATTTACAAAGGTTGTCTGTTAGGATGATTCTTCACTGACAGAAGGCTATGTTTTTGTTTCAGTAGTAGCCATACACACTTTGTAAAAGAAGTTCTGTCCAGTTCTAGGCCATAGGCCCATCTTGAACTAAATGGTGCCCAAACATTTGGTTGACAGTAATGTTTTGCATTTAACAGTGTAATATTTTTTGTTCCATACATAAACTAAACAGAAAAAATTAATTTGCTTTTCATGTCTTCACCAATTCTAGGAAGCATTCAACATGTTTCTACTCAGTCACTGTCAGAAAAACAACTAACGAGGCTGTTTAAAATAACAAGAAAATCTCACCCAAGAACAGCAGTATTTTCAGTTTTGTCTGCTATGGTGGAGCCTCTGCTATTGTCTGAGTTCTGAAATGCATCAGTACATGAAATCCCTGTGAGAAGGGGAAAGAGACCTGAAGATTCTGAACTCCAACTGCACCTCCTCTGCTTTTCAAAAACAGTGGCCTTGCCCAAGGCTTAAAAGTGCACGTGGACATTCAGTAGAAGGGACATAATATCCTTTCATTTCTTCCTGTAATTTATTTGGAACTTCCTCTTCATATTATTTTTAAATTTCCCCTGTTTAGCTTGGGGAAAGCATTGGTTTGGGTTTTGGTTTGGTTTGGTTTTTTGGGTTTTTTTTGGGGGGTGGTGTTGGTGGGGTTTTTTTGGTTGGTTGGTTGGTTGGTTTTTTAGTCAGGAGTAAGGGTGTAGGGGGACTGAGGGTCTTTGTAAAGGATAGACCTAAACCCATCTTCTTTTACACACTGTTAAGGGATCTGCTCTATGCCTAGGGCTCATTTGTGCTGTGGCTTTCATGGAAATCAGATTATGTTTATTGTAATTTATATCAGATTTACATCAGACAGCTTCTTCTGTCTTTTTGCATATAAATGTACATGCAGATCATAGAATCACAGGGGCTCTGTGTGGGACTCTAAGAATTTGTGCTAGTCACAGTCTAGTGTTGGTAAAAGAGCTCAAGCTTTATCTTTTATTACTTACAGATCACTCAGAAAGGCAGCCCCATGTCCAAAGTGTTCATGAAATCTGAGTCTACATACTTTGAAGCTGCCAGACCATTGTCCTCATGATTCCAGACCTCTATTTTAAAAAGCAATAATTAAGGTGCTTATATATATGAAAATAAGATTATTGTAACTTGTTTTTTGTCTATTTCCTCAGCAGCTTAGCTAGGATTGGAACTAGACTTGTGATGCATATGCAATGACCAAAAAAGTGAAGTCAAAATTAATTCTAATTTAATGTTTCCATGCCTAAGTATTGTATGAGTTGCTCTGGGTAATAATGAAAACTTCTCTGGAACTGATACAACTGGAAGAGGGATATTTTCAGACCATGCTGCCATGTCTTGAAATTATCCACTTCCCACTGAGTATTGGTTTTATTCTGTAATGTTTCAGGGAGGTTTAACTGCCTGCATTAGTCAGTGTTAAGTCAGAAATGATGGGACATCAAACTGGACAGAAAAGAGAAGAGCTGATGGGTAGAACAGTTAAGCTGAAAATAGAATAGCCGGAGCAGTAAGAAGAATTTAGTTGACAAAGAACTCCTGATATAAGTTTTGGGAAAGAGATGGTAGCAGGCCAATGGCTTTTGCAGCACAGCGTGGAAAAAGAAATGAAGCACCAGGAAGGCTTCATTTTCCTTTTGAAAATGTAATGGTTCTGTTAACAGCTGCCTGACTGACTGCAGAATGCGCCTCGTGTGTGCCTGTGCGTCTGTGATATAACAAGAGCCTTTGCCTAGGCTGCTTAGGAGTTACCTTTCAAGCAGTTAACCTGCCAACTGTTGGGCAAGCTGCAGAGGCATATCAAGAATGGATTACTATGGGTAATAAACATAACTTGGAAGAAATGCTATGGTTTTCTTCTAGCTTTTTTCATCACTTTTTTAAAACTGCATATTTCGGTATGGTCAGCTGATTAGTCTTCACTAGGTCTCACAGGTCTGATCTACATTGAATAGAATAGTGTTCAGGGGTTGAATGCCCAACAAATATTCACTTAAATCTTGAATGAGCAGTAGCATATCATGCACACTGAATGTGTCCACAGAAAAGAGTACTCACCTGTAAATTAACTTTTGTCTACACTAAGAAGTAGGTTCCTTGTATAGACAAACTCTGAGTCAGTTTGTGTTTAAGCCAGCAATATAATGGTCTATGGAGATGGAGGAATGTCTTGCAGAAATTAAGACATATTTTCAGCTTGTGCCAGCAATTCAGTGATTTGCTGACTTCAAAAAGCAAACTCTCAATGTATATAAGCCAGTCTTTCACACTGGTCTGGAATGATGTGATGTAGCTAAGGGCACCCTGGTTTATCCTTTTGCAGATTCCAGCTTTGTGTACTGCTATTAAGTGGTGAGGGATATTTGTACAAGCTGGGCATAGGCAGAAATGAAGTTCATTTTGCAGGGAAGAAGGTAGGGGAAAAGTGCAAGGGAGGGTGAGGGCTCAACTGGCATAAATCACATTAGTTATTCTCTCTCTGTTCACATGGAAGCTTGCTGTTATTTGTTTTGGTACTACATTTTTCCTCAGGATAAATATTGATTTGATGGTTTAGAAACCAGTCTTGTCAAAGAGAAAAAACAAAGTGTTCCAGGTAATTTGAATAGTTGCAATAACATCAACAGATGAGCATTCATCCATTTATTTAAAGCTCATTAAACATGTCATTAATTAAGCTCATGAAAAATTTAAAAGCACAAACTTTACTATGAGAGATTAATTTTTAATCACAGCTAATACTGTCATGCAGCCATAGGCATGCAGGATTTGGACACCATTTTTATGTGGCAGAAGGAGGCTTTTCACTTAGATTGGTCTGACAGAAAATTTTGAAAAGATTTTCCCTTTAATAGATGCATGCGAGGCCCAGGTTCTCTAATGCAGATCCATATAAATTAGTAGTATTGGAGCAGATGAAACTGTTACTTCCGCTTAGAAGAAAATACTGTCTTCTTGATGCATGAATATATGAAAGCCTGAAATGAAGTTTACCAGCTAGTTTAGCAACTGAACTTGAACTTGGTTTTGTAGGAAAAATAAAGGCTGATTTTTGTCCTCTCCTTTATTTTGTGTTTATATAGAGCTGAGCAGAACTTGACTTTGTCTGTAGCTGGTCTCCACTGATATCACAGAATCACTTCTCTTCTCCAGAGCAGCAGGGAGGAAATTGACTCAGAGGTGAGTGACAGTGATTTGTGAAGTGTCAGAAGTGGAGTCATTTGCATGTTGCTTTGCAGCCCCTCTGTCCTATACTGGCTGCATTCAGCCTCTGCCTCATGGCCATCCAGAGCTCCAAGTCAGTCAGTGCATCTTAAAGAAAGGAGAAATGCCTGCCATCTGCTCTGTACCCCTGCTGCCAAAACTCCACAGAATACAAACAGCAAGTCGGAGCTTAGCTGCCAGTAGTTTGCATCCTCCTAGGAGGTGCCAGGGACTGTAAGTGAAAAGATGCAAACACAAAAACTGGATGTCTGCAAATTAGTCCAGGAACAAAAAGCTGGGAGAACCAGGGTTTTGAGATTCTTGGTAAAGTATTGGTAAAATAAGTGTATGCAGGATTTGCACACAGTTGTGATAACTCAGTGTGTAAGGGAACATGTAGTTTAGTGCAATGTATATTACTATCGAAATTTGAAGACTCAGGTTGAAAACTAGAGTTTACTTCACAGAAGATTCTGAGTTGGAAGTGAAGGGACCCACAAGGATCATCAAGTCCAACTCTTCTAAGTAAATGTCCCATATGAGGATTGGACTCACAAATCTTTTTGTTATTAGCACCATGCTCTAACTAACTGATCTAATCTTAGCATGAGTTGCTGGTTTTTATAAAAGCAGCTTTACTTTTTCCTCATCAGTTTTCCTCAGCAAACAGTTTAGGTGTGCAAGACCAGATGTTCTCAAATCTTAGACACATGTCAGAATTGGTCAATGAGGATGTTCTCTAGAATTTTAAGTGGCCAAGAAGTGCAGATTTGAAGTGACAAAGAGGTATGTTTAACTTCTATTACATGCTAATACCAAACAGATGGATTCCATATATCAATTTGGTTTTTTGTGCAGGTCAACTACCAAAACAGGGAAAGTACCTGTGTACAGCATTGCATTATTCAAGTCTCTTGAATCAGTTCTAGTTGGTGGGGGAGCCAGTGACTCTTGTACTGCTGGAAAATCTTTACCTGAAATGCAGTGGCTTGCATAAAGCTTTTATAGCAGTGACAGTAAGCAGCAGATTTACTCTGACATTCCCAAGGTGGTAGATACTCTGCAAAAGGAGGAGGTGACACAAAACTCCTGACTGCTGGTCCCCCTCCAAGCAGTTACAGCATAGTAGGATTTTTTTTTACTGTATATTTTCCTGTGAGAACAGGGCATCCAGCCATAGTGCTGCAGTTGGTTTGACACCTCCTCCAGCTCCCTTGTGGGAGTGTGTGCAGCTGAGTGTGATTGTGATATAGCAGTGTGCAGGTGTACTTAATAGTTATGCTCTGTTCCTTTGCAGGGATAATAACGTGGAAAGACAGGGTGGGAAGATCCCTTACGAAGTAGTTATTTTTCACAATTCACAAATTCACTAATTCACAAATTACGATCTACTAAACATAAACTTTTCCTAATAGCATAGTTACCCAAATTTCCTCAGAGTACAGGATGAAAATTTGCCATGGGTTGAAACAGTGAGGGAATTAAAGATACACTAACATAAAGGTAATAATGTAAATCGAGATGGATTCCTGCTCTTACTGTCCTTCTGTGGTATTTTGCAGTTCATTTCTCAGAATGGCAGCCTATAAGAAGGGGTAGAATCCTGCTGTAGCCTTCAGGGACACACCTGCACTGGGGCAAAATTAGCCAAGCTGCTCAATGCATAGAAGATGCTCACTTCTCCTTGAAAAATGCTCCAAAGAAACTTTTTTTTTTTTCCTCCTCTGGAAGGAGTTTGTTCTTGTGTAGGCAGGGTCACACTGCATCCACCAATCACTGCTGTTTCTATGTGTCCACAAGCAACAAACTAATGGAGAACAAGCTAATTAGACAGAACTGATAAAAAACTTTGGTATCTATTCTCTGAAATCTCTGATCTGTGGCTGATGCAAAAATGAAGAGTGTGCTTCCAATGTATTTCCCGTTTGCTGTCTCACATTCTTTCTAGCTCTTCCTAGATTTTCTTATTTGTTTGTTTTAAATTCCATTGAAACCATGGCAGCAAGGGCAGTGGAAGAAAAGAAAAAAGAAGGTGGAGAAGATGGAGTCCTTTTATACCTGAGTTTAGGGTAAGACTTTTTTAAAAAATTCTGTAGACAGCAGATAACTTTTCATTCTTACTTTGCTGGAAAACCCATCTTCCATTTTTAGAGGCTAATCTGGGGGATGGTAAACCTTGACTGAATTTCCCAGTTGTTTCTACAACCTTTGTTCTATCTATGCAGCCTGAGATTTCTCAGCTGTAGTATCCTACAACTCACGTTGCTACATATGATCTTATATACAGGAATCTATTCAGGGCACAGTATTATCTATGCAGCATTACATGCTTATATGTCTAAACTGTAATTGAACAGGGAGGAATATTACATAATCTTTTTGCTATCAGAGATTTATTTATAATGCATAATAAAACATGTATAAATAGATCATTAATGTTGCCTTTAAACAGCACCCTAATCATTGTGTACAATGTGTGGAAGTAAAAGACAAAAGCAGGTGAGACATTGTGGCTCCAGAGCTGTAACTCTAGAGTGTCCCAAAGAAATTCTAATGATTGTTAGTTGCTTCAAAGGTACTCATCTGTGAGAGGCTTATAAAATCTTTAACTGGAACTGAAAACAACATAGGGAAATGAAACCCAAATGTCCAAACGCAAACATTTCCAAAGCAGTCTTGGAGATCAAGAGTGAAACTCTGAATGAAGAGTGCAACTCAGAATGGATTTTTTGAAGTGGCAAAAATTGGGACAATCACTTAACTGAGGACTAAATCACTTGGCTGCATTTAAAATCCAGCCTTAGTTTACTTTTCAGAGTCAGTGAACTGCTTTACCTTTATGTGCTAAAGGAACTGCAAAACACGCAGGTGAACTGCAGAGAATCTTTCTGTTCTGAGAGAGCAAGCAGGTTGAATCTGAAGAAGAGTCGGAACTTCTACTGTAGAGTAAGTTTGTGGATGATAAACACTTACTGCAAATGAGAATCCTTCTGTATTTTAACAGGAATCCATGTAGTCTCTTGTCTTTTTATGATCAAAAAGTGGTAATGGAATGGGGAAAAGAAAATGTAAAATAACTAGATGGGCCTGGTTCAATGTGAAAGATACTCTGTGAACAAACACTGCATCTGAAGTTACACTACTGAAGTAACACCCATTTAATCAGAACAGTGTATATTTAGAGGGAATATAATCCTGCAGGAATGGAAGAGACATAAAAGTCCAACTAATTCATTTCTAAAAACAATTGAAACCAAGTGTTAAATATGTGCGTGAACGCTGAAGTTATATTGAGAGCTATACAAAGCTATATTAACTCCTATCTCTCTAAGATTAGCACAAGATATGACATATAAAGTATTAAGGGCACTAATGGAACAAGATGTTTTTACAGAAACGAGATCGTATAGGTTTCATATATAGTTTTCTTGATCATAGCTTCTTATGAGGTAACACTGTTACTAGCACTTGGATTCCAAAAATTTGTCAAAGTAATATTGAGCTGATTTTAATAAAGAAAGTAATATATGCCGAAACCTAGAATGCATGTTTATCTTATGGCTAATCTTTAGAGAGCTTTATATGCTAGCAGACAAATAAAACTTGTCTTGCATCTTTCTGTATGGTCTGCATCCCCTCCTCTTAACATTATATACCCAGTTTTCTTGTGCCTTCCATTCCTTTACATATCTCTTTGGAAAAGTAATAGTTTTAGGCTGATTGCTAGGAATCATTTTCACTACAGATTTCTTCCTGGCAGTCTACAGTGACTCAGTGGATTACCCACTACTAAAGAGAAGTCCTGGAAATCTTAGTCAAAAAGCTTGTCCCTGATCATAACTGCTTTTAGAAAGATATAAATGTCAATACTGATGAGCAGTTTAGGGAGCAGCATGGACAGAGATCACAGAATACAGCAATTGTAATAAAATTCTTCCCTGAATGTGCAATAAGAAAGTGAACAAGTTCTTAAAGCTATCAAGAAAAACAAATAGGTATCTCATTGCTCTGTAATTCTGATGGAGTTAATGCTGAAGACATTGCTTTTCTCAAGAAAAATAAAATATTTTACAGGCTGCCTGGGAAAGGCCTGATCTAGTGGATCCTGACTTGGGGGAAAAAAATGACCAGAGTATTTTTTTCTTTTTCAGGTAATAGAGTCAGCAAAGATAGCTAATTCCTGTACAATTATGAGTGATACTCTGATGCTTATGAAATGGGGGAAACATCTAGTAGGAGAAATAAGTAGCCCCTGAATTACTACTTTTTGTGGAAGATCTGTCTAGCATGTCCAGCAGCATGTGCAGCAGGAGAGAACAACTATGTAAAGACATGAGGACAGAGAAATGGAGGCTGATTTTTTTGTCCTCCTCCAAACAGAGGCAGGTGGGAATATGATGAAGAAGCACTAAAGTGAGAAGAAGGTCTTCTAAGGTAGAGAGAAACAGAAAGAGCCTCTTTTGAAGGAGGGGCAGGATCTGGATACTGAAGTGAGTGAGTCTAGATGCTGGACAATCACAAGGCAGTATTTCATTTGGACATGTCATTGTATAAAGAGAGAAACTGGCCAAGAATGTAAAAGACATATCTTAGGCACTGGAGCCTCTGTGGAAAGGCATGATAGATTGTTAGTCCATCAAATCCCCAGGAAGTTTGTTGATATCTTGACTAGTGGCTGCACAGACTCTGGCAACAACACTGGGGGCAGGTTAAAGGCAGCAACAGCATTAGTCTCTCCAACTACCTCATGAGATCCCACAGTAATGGATGGGAGGGTTGAGGGTGCACCAGGGAAGGTTAAATTCAACTTTGTACTTTTGCTGCAGATGCTAGAGCAACAATTAACAGACACAGAGAGAGAGAGCTGTTCTTCATATAATGACAATATGAGCAGAAGTAGAAACTAGCCCATCCTGAAGCCAAGAACAGGACTGTGTCTGAAGAGCAAGCTCTCTGCACCTTAGATCCAGCCCCAGATGCCTGCAAGCAGCTAAAGAATGTAGAGGTCAAACTGTCTGCCTTGATAAAAGTGCTGGAAATATTCAGAAAGTGCACATATTTCAATGGGGCAAAATGCAACTGCTGGCAGAACTCAAAAGTTGCCTGATTTTTTATGTACAGCAACAGCAAACCTCAATCTGAGCAATCAGGTAAGAGGAAAACAAGTTGGGCTCTACAGAGCAGATTGAAGGTCTCTAAGCATGGAAGTCGACTGGCAGTTCTAAGCAGCTCTGGAAAAATTTGAATTTGAATAGAGATCCTTTATTCTGTATTGAGTTTTTCTTGTTTGTGGAAATGCAAGATTTGAAGAGACACCCCTAAAGATCACTTTCTGAATGTGTTTCTCCAGATTTATAAAGAGAATAGAAGCAAAACCTGGTCTCAGTCCTTTCTCTGTGAATAAGAAGTGTAAAAGAGGTGATTCTTGCCTCCTGGAAAGCAAGTCCTTGCTTGTAAGCATGGACACAAAAAAACTCAATAACGCTGAGTAGTCATGAGCTCGGTAGAGTCCAGGAGATGGGAGGAGGATATGGTTTTGACAACAGAGAAAAAAGGTGACTCTTTCTTTGAGGTCACTGTAGTTTATGCCAGACAAGAGGCCTTTATCCTCCCTTCTCATAAACATGGGCACAGGTTGCACAGAGAGGTTGCAGAGTCCTTTTGTGGAGGTATCCAGAAGTCATCTGGAGACACTTCTGAATGACATGCTCAAAGGACCCTGCTGGGGCAAGGGGTGTTGGACTAGATGACCTCCAGTGGTGCCTTCCAACCCAACCCATTCTGCAGTTGTGTGAGATGCTGTCAGAAGGACTGAGGCAACCTTCCAGCTCCATGAGGAGCTGGGTGTGAGCTGGGTGTGAGCTGGGGAAGCTGCTGGAGAGCCTAAAAACACAGCTTTGCTTGTGTGGAGGCCACAAGGCTCACTGACCTCCACAAGGCTCACTGACCTATGTATTGCAGTGAGGCTAGGTAAATAAAACCTTCCAGGGCCTGAGGATGGCTTGCTCTGAGTGTCACTTTTAAGACTGGAGGTGAGAGACAGCACACTTTCATCCATGGCCTCTGGTCATGCTGACACTGAAGCAAGCAGTGCACTTATGGGCTAGTTCTGTCCTGTCTTTCCCCCTGGTTCACAGACTAGTATTGGACACATGATGGTGCATTTTTTTCCCTTCTGGAATGTCATTATCTAGAGAAGGAAAAACATCGCTTCCTAAAACTTACTCCCTTTGCCACAAAGATTTGCACTGAATGCTGTTGTCTGCAGCTCCAAAGCTGTGGGTGAAAGAAGTTAAGTTAATAAGGGACTGAGTTTATCTCCTTTTAAATGTACAGCCAGCACATGCAGTCACAATCCCAGGTGCATATCTCCACTGACTTTATTGGGCTGCTCAAATATACTCTGTTTATATAAAAGGCTGAAGCTTTTCTAGTAACAAACAGAATATAGGAGTCCTTAATCAGGAAAAAGTTGCATTGAGTTCCATGAGAATTAAGGATCTTAAACAGGCAATTTTTGATCTTTTTAAAAAAATAAAAATAAAAAAAGTTTAAGAAACTGAAGTAATGCAACTGATGTAGAATGACATGTGGCTGACCTCAAGGAAATTTGGGTAATTGACCATTTTAAGTTACATCTCAAGGGCTTCATTTGATGAAGTTTATAGCCTGGCTGATCCATGAAGATTCATCCATCAGTACCTAAACTGAGGTTTGATGAAAATACACTACATCCTTTTATGTGGCTTTCTTTGCATTTGATCAAGTTCTACATCTACAAGGGTTCATTTCTGTTTTGTGATTAATTTTTGCTTCCTTGTTCCATGCACTGGGATATTATTGGCATATAAATTTATAACAGGAAATGAAGTGCAGAATTTTTGAAGCACTTCATGTTGAACTTTAACATTCTGCATAGCTGTCCATCCAGTTCGATGGCTTGCACAGAAATCCTGGCTCGTGCAGGCCAGCCTATCCCTGTGTCCCTGTCTGGCAATGCTTATGTAATGCACACTGAAATATTTTTGCAGGAGCTCTATTTTGGGCTAATTTTTAGAAGATAGACAATTGCAGAGAGGAAAGGTGAAACATAAAAAAAAACGTTCATGCTGCATACTGTTACAAAGTATACATCTGGGGGATCTGAGAAAAGAAAAAAACTTCAAATCAAATTAAAATTGCTACCTTACATAAACTTCCAGTATTTTAATTGGCAATTCTACATATTTTCCTTGCTCTTCAAACTCTAGGTTAGGCCCATGGTTGGGAAAATCAGTTTATTTCTGTCAAAGTCAAAGAATTTTTACCACCTAAGTATTTGGCTGCATGTATATTTTACATCTAAAAAGTAGTAATTTTGTTAATGGTAAGCTTTACAGCACCCTAGTTTATACAGCTAACTGCAGATGTAATTTTACTTAAATTAATGTAAAGTGTTTGTGAAAAATTACAAGGCAATGCTTGTGGTGATAGTCTACTCTTAAAGAATGTCAGTTATCTAGCAAATAACCCTCACGAGAGATGGCTTTTAAATCACCCTTCTTAAACACAAGATAACATTAAAAAATGTTTCTCATAACTGCTTAAACCGTAGCTTGCTCATATCTGAGCCATGATATAAATGTATTTTATTTAAAGGATTTAGAACCACCTTATTAATGACTGCTGCCAGTTTGAAGACTATGTTTATGTTGAAAGATGGAGAGGATGAGAACAAGGTCTTTTGTCCCCATCAGGCACTGGGATAGGCATGCAATATTTTTTGATTAGAAGGCAGCAACTTCCCAGATTCACTTCTTCTCATGGCACAGATAAGCACTTCAAAGCTTCCCCACTGCAGAACTTAGCGGGGGATGTATTTAATCCTTCTGTTTCTTCGCCAGTGCAATAACTTAACAACAACTCTATTACCTGCTTTCTTCTGTAAATAGGATGGGAAGAAAAGTGTGTGAGGAAGGTGGCAATAAACAGCATGATGTAGTCACTTGTACTCACTGGGCTGCAAACCAGGCTGGAGTGACTCACAGTTCCATGTTAGGATGTTGAGTGAGAGCCTGGATTGCTATAAAGTAATAACAATGCAATTACTTATTTCTAAAAGTTAGGGAGCTCTTTCCAGGAAGACCTTACAAAAGCTGCCACCATCCTCTGAATCAGGTATTTCAAATCAAGGAAAAGTAAACCAAGACAGAACAGATGCTTGAAATACAGAATAATCTTCAGTGTGTGTCCCAAGGTAAGAGTGAGGAATCTCAAAGCTATGTTTCTGCAACAAGAATGCCAAGTAAAAAAAAAAAAAAAGAGGTCAGCAAAGTTCTTTGAAAAGTAGGGGTTTTTTAATGGAAGTATTGCTAACTTGCTGTCTTTCCTGCTTGAATTTAGTCCGAACTATATCATCTATGGCTAAAAAGAACGTGGATTTCCAGATGAAATCTCTTAAAAACTGACAGCTAAAGGTGTATTAAATGGTGACTTTCTTTATTGCTGAAACCTGTCATAGATACCTTTGATTTATACCAAGACATTTCTTGGTGTGCTTGTCTAAGCCCACAGGATTCTGTAGTATCCTGACATTAGGAAACATCAATCTTGTAGAGTTAACAATGGTGTGTTTTGCCTTGTAGAAGTTACAAGTACAAAGAAACAACTTCCTCCTCACTTCCTCCTGTGAGAACACAGTGTGTTTTCCTATTTTCAGTTCCACCCCTTCATTCCACTACATAATGTCTTTTCCATGAACAGAAATTTACGTGTCCTCTGACCTCTCAGTAACTGTTGCAGCCAACAGTCCCTTTGCAGGTCTGTAGCCCTCCCTTCCACCCAGCCTTGGACCCTCCTGTGGGCTGCTTGTTCAAGGCCAATGTAACGAGGGAATGGGTTGAAGGAGAAGACTAGTCTTTGGAAAAAGACAAAGGATCAGGTCTTATCTGAAAGTGCATGTCATGTGAGCTGCATATTGGGCATAACTGGCAGGCCTTTATATTGGAAGCTGCAAGGGAAGAGGCCATGAACTCCCCTGTGCCAGTTACAGCTACTGTCAGCCACTTTGAAAGGGATGAAAACGACCTACTGCGTGCCAAAACCTCAGCTAGGTGAAAGCAGCACATGGCACTTCTGCTCAAACATATTTTAAAAAGAGCAGCCCCTGGGACAGGAGACACTGGAGAAAACGTGAGGATATATGTGAAATGGAGGAAGTGGAGGAAACCCATGGAAGGAAGAGACACAGTCTTGGAAGGAGCCACTCCATACCAAAGAAGGGACACTCTGTAGGGAACTGTGGCACATGGAGGACTCACTGTGAAGCAGTGAAATAGTAAGGCAAGAAGCAGTGGAGGAAAATGAGTAAGAAGCAAAGAACAGCAGAAAGAACCATTACACACTGACCAGTGCCTCACAGAAAGAATTGGGGCAAAGGGACTGATCGAAACACCTGTTGAAAGAAGGGGTAGGAGAGGTGATTAACTGGAGCTTGGGAAGGAAGGAGAAAGGTCTTTCCCTAACTGTTTGTTTATGTCTGCCTTTTTCCTCTCTGCATCTGAATCACTAGTTGAAATTTTATGTTAGTTGCCAATAAATAAAATTAAGCAGGAAGTCCCGTGTGAGACTGCTTTATATTTTAGTGTGCCTTCTACAGGACACATAAGCCAGCATATTTGCTGAGCATGAAAGAGTTGGGAGGCATAAATGTTTTTGAGAAATCCATAGGGTCTACCCTGAAAACTCAAACCACCCACATGTAAGAATAATTATTCTTAGAAACTATTTGCAGTGTGGCTATTATCTTTGTGTTTGTACAGTCTACTCATTGGATCTGTGTCCCCTTCTCCTGTCATCCTTCTTGCACCATTTGCCAGTGCTTGTCCCTCAGTGACCTCACATCACTGCCATGCCACAAGGAGAAGCAAAACTGAACAAATGATAACCAGTGGTGCACAAAGATTTCCCACCATCCTACAGGTATTTTGACAGAACAAACTAAATCATATGCTCTGTTCACTTCTTATGAACAGCTGTATATTAGCTATCTTATTGGGAAATGTTGTTCAGATGTTTTAACTGTTGGCACCAATTTCCAGAATTTAAAAAATCCAGCCTTCTGATGATATTGCAAAAACTCACACTTTCCTTAGAGGAACCTAGGTTTAAATAGACATCAGTAACAGAGCAATTGTCAGCACTTAGGTATTGACATAGCTGTTTCCACTGCAGTTAGATCATTACTTCTTTTAAAAATTCTGTCCACTATAATCTCTCTTTCAAACTCCTATTTTTATGTGGGATGACTTTGTTGATTGTAAATGAAATGCGCTCTTTCTCCCTGTGTTCTGACTAACCATGCAGAAATTCTTTGTTTTATAATTTAAAATCACAATCCAGACATGTTTGGAAATGTGTAAAATGTAAAGCTCTAGCATATGGTGAAAACCACACAGCTGCATTTATACACTAAATAAAGACCTTGTTTTTACTTCAGTTTTCCACCAGATGCAGGTACAAACAGAATGAATCTGTTGAAGCCAGTGACATTATGTAGCAGTTACAATGGGGAAAACCATGGTCAGAATCAGGAGCTTTTTTTTATTTTGTCCAGCCCTTAGCCTGTTTGTGAGATGTTAACACACAGGTACTAAGGGAAGGAGCTAGGGTCACTGTGAAAATGAAGGTGTCATCTTTTATTCTGTGTGGAAGGGCCTGTATTATTAATTTGAATATTCACTGTTATCAATGATACTCCAGTACATTATTTCAGATCACAATCTGCCTGAGCTCTCTGGAATTTGCTTTCAGGTGTTTGTATTTCTGTGCCACTTGAAAAAATACCATGGTGGTAGTCTGAGCACGGAAATAAAAGCCAGGAAACTTGAAGATACGGTTCCCTCAGTAACCATGTATCATCCAGATTGCTCACAATAAGGCAAAGCATTAACAGCATGAACGATAACATCAACTACTTCACTGCAGAAGGGAAATGGCAGTGCATTATGTCTGTAGAGGGAACCATAATTTAGAGTTGCCTGCCTTTCATGCATTACTTGTTACCATTCATAGAGCATTTTATGCCTTGAAAATGCACTGCTATACTTTTGTAAATTGCACTGCATGATTTTACAGTACTCCTGACATGTAACAAGCAAAAAATTTGGAAGGGTTTGCTTGATGGGGGGTTTCTAAAGGAGGACCCCACTTGGGAGGACACTTTCAGCCATCAGACAGTAATTGCTAAGATCAGGCCATTTCCCCACTAGATAAAACACACTATCAGTTATGGATATTGTATTTGGAGCAAGTCAGCCTACTCACTGTGAACTGTTAAAAATAAACTGAGATTTGTTATCATAAAGTTTGTGAATAGATGTAAATTTCTCCATAAACTGACACAACTGAATTCACCCTTATTTGTGGCTATGTGTCCAAGTGTTACCTTTCACACTTCCTTGCTTTTTTATTGCCATAAGTGACATGGAGTACAGGGCGTCTGGTCCTGTTGAAACTGTTCATTATTGATTGATTTCTTTCAGGCCAACACTGCTGGTACACGCAGTACCTCAGTAGCTGTACAGCTGGGGACGGATCTGTGCCCGGTTTGTACCGGCTCAGCCCAGGAGATGCGGGGAACCGTGCAGGCCCAAAGACGTCGGCGGCTGCAGCAGTCACCTCTCAGGTAACTCCGTGCTCGGGTTTCTGATCTTTTTTCCCACAGCCCCCAGGAAGGGACGCCCGAGGGGTAGGGGCGGGAGGCAACGCGAGGGGCCGGGATGCTGCTTCTCGACGTACCTGGGAGCGGGGAGTTTCATAAAAAGCAGCGAGCGCGGGCAGCCCACGGAGTGCTGTCCCGCCGCGCAGGGGCAAGGCGGACATACCCATCCCCGCAGTTTGTTTTTGGCTGCACGGTGCACGCCCACATGCAAATCGCTGAGCCCTTCCCCACCCCTCAACAACAGCCGCTGCCGAGGAAAGATAANGAGAGGGGAAAAAGAAGAAAGGAAAGAGCAAAGAGAAAAGGCGACTGAGAGAAGACCCCAGAGGGAGGGGAAAAGCAGTGCGGGGGGCGGCCCCGGCCGTGGAAGGGGCGGGCTGGCCCGCCGGGGGCAGCTCCGCGCCGCCCTATAAGAGGCACTGCGGGGCGGGGGCGCCCGGTAGCGGCAGCGGGGCCGGCGTCGGGGCCGGGAGCGGAGCCGGAGGGGATCGCGGCGCGGAGCAGGCGGCGGCTCCCCTCGGGACCGACGGCGGCTGCCGGCCGGGGAGGTAGGCGCGGGGGGGATGCATCGCGGGCAGCTGTCGGGGGGCGCTTCCCTCTTGTCCCCCCTCCTCCTGGAACAGGCGGTACAGAGCGAGAGGAAAAGCACAAATGAGTGTGTGTGTGGAGGGAGTGCTTCTGTTATTGTTTTGGGTTTTTTTATTTGTTTGTTTTCTTATTGTTTTGGGGGTTTTGTCTTCCGACGTGGTGCCACTCTCTCTCTGTGCCAAGCCTGACGGGAGCTCGGCTCGGAGGATGGTTTACGACGTAGCGGGGGATCGGAAAGGCGCTAATGGTGTTTGTGTGTGTGGGAGTGGCGTGGTTGTGTGTGCTTATTTATTAAAAAATAGTTATTTTATTTTAGCTTATCCTGAGCGAGGCGACTCTGACTTGGCAGCGCTCACGGGTGGCTCACCTTACCGCTGCCTCTCCCAGCCCCGGCGGGTGCTAGAAGATAACGGGAGGGTTTTCATCCCCTTCCCTCCTACGTGAATCCTGTAAAGTCGCGGGCGTGGGATAAGGGGNGTAAAAATAAAAAATCGATCTGGCTGCCTTTGTGATGGGCAGGAGGCTCAGTTGCATGCAACAAATCGTGCTGCTGCGTGCCAGACTGTTGTGAAGTCTGGAGTGCTGCGCTGCAACCTATCATCGGGCTGCTGTTACAAAAGACTGGAGCTGCACAGCAGCCCAGATGCTTAAAACGTGCCTGGAAAGATACTTTGATTCTAAGTTAAACGTTTATATTAAACCCTATTTTTGCCTGATTTTAACCAGAATTACCCTCTTTCCCCCAGGCTGTTAGCCTTGGAGATTTTAAAGTCTGTACAAAAACATACTTAAAGGACTAAAGTTGATTTTAACTGTGTTGGAATAGACCTCACTGAAGCCAGAGGGTTGTAAACATCTTCTGAATTAAATTTAAACGAGTTGAACTTTTTTGAAAATTACTGCAAATAATTAATGCATTAAAATTTATTTTCACTTTTGAAATTGAGTTGGTGCTTGTACTGCAGGGAACAGCCATGTCTTGGGGATGTTCCATTAACAACAGATGGTCAAGCCTGCTGTCGAAAGGCTATTGTAATGGAGCAGTCTTGCTCGGTTTTGAAAGGGGGTCATGGTAGTAAACATTCAGTGCAACTGCTTTTTGTGCTTGGTGCTTGTGGCACAGCTTGACTCCCTAATAAGTGGGAATGGCAACGTATGCTGACACTTTTCTGTCACTCAGATCAGTGCATGATTCTGTGATGACACAGTAGGATATTAAACTAAGAGACAGCACCTGGGACTCTGCAGTGTTTTACTGCTGTAACAGATAAAAATGGTGTTGGTGGGTCTTCATTGTATGAATTTTAATTTATGGAAGAGTTGTGTGATACATTCCATATCTGGAATGAGCAGGAGTTTGTTGCCTTTACTCATGACATGAAGCACCTTGTTTCTCATAATCATAATTTGGTAGGGCTGATTATGGTAAAAATTACAAGTCAACCCTTAACAAAAAGAGGGGGATGTAAGTTTGGTAGCATGGAATGCAAGCATTGCATGGTAGAATTTAGGTTGAACCTGTTAAAGTGGGAATGCTTAGCATTAAATAATAAAATATCTTGGTTTTTTTATGCTCATTGTAGGTGTTTGGAGGGGTTTGCCAACTGGCCTCTGGGCTGCAAGAAATCACAATTTGCTGTCATTTGACATTAGAGTGTAATAATCCAGCAGCTAGCCCCAAACTGTTCACAGTAACTTTCCCCTGATAAGTCCTTTCTGAAGGACATGTAGCCGTATGGTATTTATGTGACATAAACACATTGGGTGCAGCTGTATGTAAGGTTTCCAGGAGTCATGATAATCTTCTGGATATTAGTTCCAAATTTCTTCTGAATAGAGCTGCATAACAGTGCAAGCAGGTATGTTGGAAGTTTCTTAATGGTCTCTTCACGCAGTGAGGTTGAGGCACATTTACAAATCAGTGTACCACAGGCAGCTGCTAGCAAACATTTTTGTAATGCTAAATTTTTTCAAACCCAAACATCACTCAGTGCTGTATTGGTGTCATCAATATTGGTGTGATCAGAGACTTGATCTGGCACCAGATTTGGTACATAAGATCATTGTGTATATAAAGAGTAGCTCCTGGTCTAATGCTGAACTACCAAAGATGAAATGCCATGAGCATAAAAAAAGTCAATAAACTTATTTTGGCCTGTTTTTCCTGGAGTGGCCTTTTCTGTAGCGCTCCTTAGGCTGAACTTCTTCCTCTCTTTATGAGGGTAAACTAGTCTTCTGTGGTTCAGGAGTAAGCCTTAGTGCATAAGCAAACTTAAGCAAATTGACAGCATATCTTCTATGTGGATTCTGGGTTGAAGCATTCTCACCTGTTAATCAAGTGTAATACACACATTTCAGAAAGCAAGTCTTCCCTTGCCTACATCTCTGCAAGCCTGTTTCTCTCACCAATGAGTTCACCTGGCAGAGTTAGACAAAGACAGAGCAGAAGGAGGGTTTGTACTGAACTCATCCATCTGTGGCTAAATATGATCAGCTCTGCTAGTGTTTATTATGTGCATTGCACCATGCAGGAACAGTATTTCTTAGGGTGTGGTTTCTCCAGAACGTTAATCCAGAGTAATTGAAGGTTGCTAGTGAGCTAGTAATGGACCTGCTTCATTTCCCCTGGTCTGCCTGCTCTTTTCTCTCCCTGTCTGTTTCATCCTTTGTGCTGGCACTGGAATTCACCAACTCAGGGTCAGGAATTGAGAACAAACTCTATTCATTTGCTTGCTGGTTTTTTTTTTTTTTTTCACCCCAGCATCCTGTGTTCAGAGTCTTCTCATGGCTTTGTGAGCACTGGTGCCAGCACAAAGATGATGACAGAAGGGAGCAGAGAGGGACCCAAACTACCACTTTGTTTGAGTAACCTTGAAGCAGGCACCCTCAGTGTTTATATAGGTCTTCTAGGCTGGGCAACACACCAAATCCTGAAATAAGTCCAGAGGCCATGGCTAACCAAACATCATTATGGTTCTCTTAGGCTGGTTATTCTTGATGACTCCTGTGAGAGGAGCTAGAGTCAGGGTTTACTGTGTTTAGTAAAACACATTTTATATATAAGATATATTTTCCTTGATCATCTGAGGCTACTAGGGACTCTGCCCGCTTTCTCCAGGTCTGACATGGCAGAAATTCACTGTTTCTAAGTTTATTTCATATTTATGCCAGCTAAGAATTTGAATTCTGAATGCTTGAAACTTTTTTTGGTGTAGTTGATGAGCATACACATCTGCAGCTACTGATATTAGAGTATAGATAAAAAATACCATGGCAAGACTCTCCTTGTAGTGTTTAAAAGATGATCACCCCAAAGCAAACCCTTAAAATGTGTCATTCTGTAGCTGCATGTCTTGCTTGTTTTGACTGCACAAAGTCATACAGATAATTCAGAGGAAATATCATGACTAAAACTACTGAATGGAGTACCTGAAGTACCCTGTTCCCCTTCTTTGAAATAGGTGGCAGCAAAGCTAGTCCTGTCTTTCTAAGCATTTGTGATGGGGAGAAAAAGTATTTTTGCTTGTTTCAAGGAGAGAGAGAGAGAGAGAGAGTAGGATGGAAAACTGTTGATACAGCTTTCCTGACACAAGCGGCTAACACTGTAGGAAAAATGGGAGCATTCAGATCTTTGTTTGGTTATTAGCAAAAAAGCTTGATCATACATAATAAAAATGCACGTCAGTTTGAATGGTGTGAGTATCCACATAGAAGCTGGCCTTTTTCCTCTTCTGATTTTTTTTCTGGAGGAGTGTTGCTTAGCAGAGCTCTGTCTAAAGCAGTGAGATTGGTTTGTGTTATGCTGACTTTGTTAGAGAAAAATTGGAATTGGACAGAAAAAGGAAAGCAAGAGAGCCTTTCCAAGACTGTTCTGGCTTGGGCTAAACAGCAAGGTTATTCTCTGTGAAAGAACTAAGTCAGAGCCTTTTACCACACAGTTCAGAGATCATTCTGGGGATCTGGTTTCCTTTTTAGCAAATAGCAGGCAGGGCTGTGTGGAAGACAGAGGTGGCCAGCGCTCTACTTGCTTGACTCTCTGAAACAGTTACTAGCCTGTTTCCAAATGAGTGGTTGTTAGTGGGAGCAAGCAAGTAAGCTGTGCAGCTAATATTCACTTGCATGGTACTTGTCAGCCTAGTAAAGGTCAAAATTAATCCATGTGGAAGGTCTTAGAGCAGCAGTTTTGGTGATGTAGGTGACAAGAGCAAGGTTAGGACCAGGAAAACCTGGTTCTCAGCACGTCTGCCCTTCTTGTGATGACTTGACTGTTTCCTCTTATCTGCTTTCACCATTGTTATAATAATGGCATGACCAAAGTTTATATTCTTTATGGGAGAAGTCAAAGTATGTTTTTTCTCACATTCAGTAGGTAACACATCTTTTTTTACAGACTTCAGGCTGTGTTATTAGTGCCAGCAACCTGGGTTTAAGTCCAATAGTTTTGGAGATATGCCTGCTTTTACAGGTGAAATTTTGTGCCTTGAAAAGAAACAAGCAAGTTATTATAAACATTCTTTTTCTTTGACAGCTGTACTCATGAGGAGTATATTGATATTCTGGGGATTTATTGGTGGCTTTTTTTCTCTTCCCATTATTTTAATTGTGCCCCTGCAATGAGAGTTTGGCTATAACTACTAATAAAAACAGTTAGGGCCAAACTTGCATGGTTTAAAAAACCCCAGAACTCTCCTCATCCAAACAATAAAGAAGCATTGAGGTTTTCTGAGTGCAGATTCATGGATATTACTTTCTTGTACTAGTACAGGAATCAAAGTGCAAAATCTACTCTTCCTCTGAATGCATTATTCTTATTTAATAAACAGAAGTAATGGATCCCGCATTTGTATTTTTGTTCTGCCAGTGGGAAAAGTGCTTTTTATTGAATTTCTTTTAAGGTATTTTAGAGATTTTAATTACTCTTTATTGTATTAAATCATAGTAGCAGTTCTAACTGCTTTTTTTCCCATCGCTCTCAAACCTGTATTTAAATATTCATACTAGAGTGAGCAATAGGAGTTTTTCTACTGTGTTTGGAAAAATCTGGACTCACTTCTTTCTTCTGACAAACTGATTCAATCACCTGTACACTATCTGTTTTCAGATTTCTACAGATTTTATTTTTCTCAGATAATTTTTTTTATTCTCTGCATTGCCAGTCATATCTCCCAGAGCTACATTGCTTGTTCTTGTGACATGCTCTTAATATACACATTCTACATCTATCCTCCCAATTATGTTCATATATAAAACCAGACATAATTGCAAAATGGGATTGTTTGTTGGAGTGTGCTTTGACTCCAGTGGAACTTTCTCAGCACCATTAAGGGTATTCTAAACTTTACGTAAAAAAGGTATGTTTTGAATCCTATATCCGTAAAAAACTTGAAATGTTTCTTTTTGTTCACCTTGCTCTCCTGTAAGCTTATTGCTTTTCCCATTGCATGCTACTTCTGCACTTGCCTGAAGTGTTTTCTGTTTGGAGTCACTTGATTGAAATTTAGTCAGCCACAGCACTTCAGCTCTGTGCTTGCACCCTTGAAGCTTTAGGAGCAAACTAATGGAACTCTGTCCTAAAAATACTTCTGCATTGTGAGATGTAGCTTAGGACTTGAACAAATCCTGTCATTCTTGCCTGGATATGTCTGTGTATGATGTTGAATTAGGCATACATTAGCCTGCTTTGTGTGGCTTTAACTGCCATGCTCACCCTAAGGACTGAAGCCACAGTAGCAGGCGTACAGCTGGAGCTCAAGAGTAGAACGTGTGAGTAACAACTGTTTGCTCTGTGGATCAGGCAAAATGGGAAGATTGGCACATGCTTTCTGGCAGTGCTCCAAGCTAACTGCCCTGTGCCACAACTGACTCAGCAGGTATGTGGGCTACCTTATCATGTGTGCCAGTTATTTTCTTACTCTTCTATGAATAACTTTAGAGATAAAGTGATTATTGAAGTCTGTATGGGTTGCCAAGATTGATCAGAAATTCATTCGTCTTCACAGCCGACACTCACTGATTTCAAAAGTATTTGGGCATCTCTTTATCACTTTAGTGTATTACCATCTTCCATATCAGCACAGTTGGATGGTAGCCACATGGGAGCCGAGGTCTTGTTGTAGCCCTATCTGTTGTTGGCTTTGCAGGCTCCACCTCTGCTCAAGCTGACAATGGCTCCTAAATACTAACTTTGCCAGTTTGTTGCTTTCTTTCGTCAGTGTCATTTCCTTGCATTGTGCTAGAGGCTTTTTCTTGGCTGATGTTTTTCTGCATATTTCAGTGATATTTTTGTTTCATTTGCTGTTCCTTATAGCTGTGCCACAGATATCAGTGCAGTTGTGTAGATATCAAGCTTAACAGACAGCTTATTCTTTATGGCTCTGAATCTCAAAGACACCACTGTGAAATTTTCTACAGTATAAGACATGTTGTGTTCTGCTCTGGTACTGAAAACATGTGCTGGTTTATGGCACAATGTTCCCAAATGGCAAAGATGGAGAGGAACATAACACTACAGTTTCTTTTGATGTTACAGGGCAGGCATACATCTCAAACTGCAGTTTATTCTTGTTTTGAACACTACTGGTGTCCTCATCTTGTCCCAAGATAAGCAGCAAGTTACAAAAGCAAGGTATAGGAGAAGTCACTCCTTTCCAAAAAGGTCATTATGAATATGATGACATAGCTACAAGTCTTCATAACTTTGTGCAGTAGAAGATTGAAGTATGCCAGTGAGGCTTCAGTGGCTCTGCAGTAGGATCATGAAGCACCTGTCAGTGTTGCACTTTTAAAAACGAGGTATCTGGCTGATTAATATAAATGGTTCAGTGTCCAGGATGCCCTGTGGAAGGGGTGGTGGTTGAAAGTGTTTTGTGTCCTAACACTGTATGAGCTTGTGGATTTCTTTTGGGAAAAGCTGCTTTCTTGGGGAGGCTGTGTCTTCCTTCTCCCTGTTGTGGTTGCTGCTAAGCAGAAAGGTACCTTTTGCAATGTGAAATTCTTTACCCTTTTTCCTAGTTGCAGATATATCGTCCTGAAACAGGATGTGTCAAAGGCTGGAATAAGTGACTAGGGCTGTGTAGCACAGCTTTTTGCAGACTGTGTGCTGACAATACTATACTCGCTCAGAGATCAAAGCTTAATGGCATGAATTGAGCTCAAATGTCACAATTATTATTTTAGCAGGATGTTCTATTATTTCTACATTCCACTAGAAAAGAGCCATTCTTTGAGAGCCAGAAAAAAAATCTGCTAATATGGACTATGGATTTTTGGACATTGGCCGTGATAAAGCAAATCACATTTTGTGTTTGTTTTTGCCAAAGAATGGACTAGATTTTTGCCTTTTTTTTCTTCCAGGGGGAAAGTAGGGGACACTCAGTGTAATGTTGAAAGTTGAAATGCTTCACATATTTCACAACCTCCTAGTGGAANTTTTTTTTTTTTTGTAAAATAGATGACTGCATTTCATCTTACATATTAAACTTGACACTTAAGCAATCCTCTTGCTTAAGTGCATGCCACAGACCCTTGCATGTGCATTCTTTTGGGTCCGTCCATCTATGGTGCAAGCAAACTTGACATCTTCCACTGCATTGGAGTTGTGTTTGTTTTCATCAATGAGCTGTCTGAGCATGCTAGAAGTAATGAGAACCAGTTGTTCTGGTCATTCTGATAGGCAGATATTGCTGACCTGTGACAGGTTTTTCAAAATTACTTGTTATGTTGTATCACAAGGGAAGCTTGTAAAGCAACAGCCATTTTTGAAAATGTGTATCTGTGCAAATGTTAAAAGGAGGCACTGAGGACTCTGAAAAATGTAGTGCAGTCTTTATTGTGGACTAGTTTGTAAGCTAGTGCTTTCCTCTGTGAGGAACTATTACATGTGGTTTATTTCTGATTGGTAAGGGTAGACCCACCAGTGTCTCAGAAATACATCCTAGGAGTTTGGCCTTGACAGGAGAAGCAAGTTAGACATTCTGAAGAGTTTAGGGCCCAGAATGTCAGTGCCCATGGTGTTAATTCTGGGCCAGGTCTTTCAAAGTGGTATCTGCTCATCTGTTCATAGTGGGACATTCAGAAGAGCTCTGCACTTAATATACTGACTTGTGAAATATCCATTTGCTCAGTTCCTATGCCAAGGCTAAATAACTTTAGATGCCCCTTGCCATTTTGCCTAAAGAGTTGGGAAGCCAGATTTCTGCTCCTGACATTATTTTAAGCCTGAATCTTGTAAGATCAAGATCCAGGCTTGCTTCTTGGTGTAGTACGTAGTGCAGCAAGTAGAACCTAAATATTCGGCTTAGGTTCTGTCTAGTGGTTTTCATAGTAGCAGTTTGAGCAGGTTGTGAATAAGTATTTTATTATTAGCCTGTGCTGAAAGGAGTCCCTTTCCATTGGTTGTCTCTAGTCTTCTGTGAAGTTGGAGCCCCCTTAAATAATAATGTGAAATAATATATTCAGTGTTTTGTAGCTGTGTGCATGCTGCCTTAAGGGTCCTGTGGATGAGTGAGAGGCTATGTGTCTTGGACCAGAGGTGGCAGGTTGCAAGAGGTATTCCATGAGACTGTTTCCTCAGCTTCCTGATATTTTGGCATTAGCCTTTACATGGTGGTTTTACAAAGTTTTACATGCTCCTCAAGGAGTG
This sequence comes from Rhipidura dahli, assembly GCA_013399225.1. Classification (NCBI taxonomy): domain Eukaryota; kingdom Metazoa; phylum Chordata; class Aves; order Passeriformes; family Rhipiduridae; genus Rhipidura; species Rhipidura dahli. The sequence continues at coordinate 612,329 of VXAC01007450.1, read as the reverse complement.
AAAATGAGTTAAACTGGATGGCCATACTGAAAGCCATGTACTAGTTGTCTTCAGTATTAGTAAACACTGGAGAACAAGACCAGAACCTGATTACTACCTAACCCAAGCCAAGTACTCAGTGTGGGAAGTAAACCAGTAGGAGGATCTTTCCAAGAACCGCCACTAAAATATTGTTGTTTGTCACCCCAATCAAATTCCTGCCTGCTGACCTAGAAGCTCTCCAGTCACATTGCTAGGAACAAGGAGTCAATGTAAACTCTGTGACATGACCTGGGTGATTTTGAAGAGGAAAGTCCTTCTCACTGAAGGACTCTTGAGACGGAATAGGAAACTTTGTGTCCCATATTCATTTGGCAGAAGGGAGAGAAATGTCCTCTGCGGGGAGGTTATGAAAGACCAGCTATTAGTGTCTGTGTGCCTCCACTGATAACGATCCTGTGTCCCAGGCAGGAGCCGGTAAGTCCAAAGCTCACACCTCCACTGCTGATCCTGCACTGGTTGTGTCTGCAACAGGCTCTAGCAGGGCTTAAGCCAGGAGACAGACGTGTGGGATCTGATGGTTTCGTTCTAATCTCTGCCTTTGCTTGCTTGTGGCCTTAGGTGAGTTGCCTGAACTCTGTGCTGCTAATGCTTTTTATGGCACCATTTTGTAACCTATTTCAGGCTCTTTGGGTTAAAAGATTACTTTAAAAGATCAGTACTGTTATTTATATGCAATTGTCATTGTTCAGGTGGCAGTTTCTCCTCTTTCCTAAAGCTCCAGTAGATGTCATAAGATTTTTGACTGCTTGGAAGTTTTAGAGATGGGAATGTCAGATTTGTTCCTTTGGGTTTTGAAAGCTTAGTGTGACTTTACATCACATAATGCATGTTACTTTTGGTTCTTTATGCACTATGTGTTTCTGCTGGAGATTTTATGTCCAATTAGATCTCTAGCAGCAGAACAAAAAAATTGTTTGTGTTACCTACAGCTGCTCTTTATCTAGCCTAATCTTAACATAATTGGGATCATTACTGGTTTTTTGTTATAGTTACAGCTACTGTGCTGGAAGAAGGGAAATCCTGGAATTTGGCAGAGAAGTGGCCAAGGCAGTAGACCTTGATTTAGGACATGGGGATTTAGTTCTCAACTCTAGATTTAATCTGCACCTCTGTTACACTAACGCCCATCCAGGCCACTAGTCCTCTGGTAGTTTGTCTTTTGTGGGTCAGAATGTTAGTTCATGAGTCAGGCCCTTCTGTCCTGCCTTCATATGCATAATTTTTAGGGGGATCTGCATTCTGATGGCATATGGATCACTGGGGGACTCTAGATCTGGGCTTTGCAGAATTCATATAGCTCATGGTATTGTTTTCTTTGCAAAATGCAGCTCGACACTACCTAACAGAAGTTAAGTGTCAAGTTATTATCAGTGTTCATTAAGACAACTGTATTTCTGCTGAAATCTGATGTTTATGCCTTAGTTGCTCATTTTCTTCCAAAACGACTCTCATTTGATACTTGTATAGACAAGATCTGTTGGAGTTAGGCAGGTGTACAAATTTTTTGTGTGGGGCAGGAAGCATGAGGTGCTAGATCGTGTCTGCTTGTGCGAAAGGAAAGTGCTGGCTCTTGTAGCTCATAACATGTAGCTGTTAGATTGGTACTCTCCGTGGCCACTTGATCTGTGGAGAGTTGCCAGTGGTGGTAGCTTCTGTGATAAGGAAGATCTGACTGAGAAGACAGAGGCTGCTAGCTTATTTCATGGAGGCCACTGAGCCTTCCATCAACTGGTGAAAGCTTTTTAGCTCTGCTGACAAGGACTTAGTTTAAATTGTCTATAGTGTCTTGCCAGAGCCCTGAAATGTTCCAGTTTCATAAGGTTTGGTAAGTTCACTTTGTTCCCTCTTGAAATAGTGATTTAATTTTTTTTTCTCTAGGGGAAAGGTTTTTTGCCTCCCCAAAGAAAGCAAACAGCTGCATTGTTTGCAGAAAGCTGCTTTTGAAGGCTGTTTTATGTTTACTTAGTACAGACACCAGGCATGGGGGTGGGGAACTGATTTTATGCCACTTGAGCTTTTTATTCTCTAAATCTACAGCTGTAAAAATACATTTATTTAACAGGGTTTCGGTCTGGAGACTGTTGCTATACCAGCTAATGGACTTTTCAACAGCCATTCTAGTTTGAAATAGCGGCTAGCACCCTTCTAGAAAGAAAGGGCTGGCCAAAGTGTGTGTTTCCTTGTCATCATTTTCAGAGGTTGCCCTGTAGCCTAACTTTCTCTTGAGTAATTTTCAGAATTGCAGAAAATGAGAGGAAATTGCAGCCCTATAGGTCGGGAGGCTGTGCAGGATTTCTGCAGCAGGGTGAAATGTCGTGGGCAGGGAGTCTTCTGCAAAGGCAGACCATGGGACAAGTGCATGGAATCTGTGCTTTAATTGGGCAGGTGGGTGTTGTACTGTGGTACTTTATATCACAGGAAAACTAATGCTCTGGGGATGAATTCCTGAAGCTTTTCTTACTCTAGACAAAGCAGTTTTACTGCTTCAGGGAGTTCTAGGTGAGCGTCAGGAGTGATCACTGATACCTGCTCAGTTTTACACAGGTGAGACACGAAAGCCTGCATTGAAAACTTAACAGAATTTTGACACAGCACTACCAAATGGCACACTGAATTTCCCAGATGTGTTGATTTTACCAGACTGGTCTGAAGTGGAACTTCACCTCTAACTGAGCTGGAAGTGTTGGGTTGATCATTTTTCTGCATCTCTGGCTTACAGTTCTTGCCTATGGTGAGCTGGAAGAACATCTGAAAGGATGTGTTTTCCTCTGATATTAGTTTGCTGTGTGTGTTCTGAGGGATTAGTAATTCAAGGGAGCCTAGTTAATTTGTGTCAGTAGTGAACCAAATGCATCAGCCTCTGTGGATGAAAATCAGAGGTGACTACCAACAAACCTGTTCCACAGTCTGTAACAGATACTGGGACATACAGTGTCATTGCAGCTGTCACCCAGCATGGCTGGAAGAACTGGCTACACTTCAGGCTCAGGTGTTGGGCGCTTGGTGATTACTCCACTGTTAGGCTCCATGCCCTATTTAAATGCAGGAACTTAGCTATTATGCCTACATCTGGGCAGTTCTTAAGAGTTAGTATTTTTATGTATTTTGAAACATTTGTTCAGGCAGAACAGGCCAGATCATTTGCTTTGTTTCCAGTAAAGTTTAGCTAAACTCCAGAGAGCTAAAGTTCAAGCAGGTGGCACAGCTGAGTCCTCCTGGCTGTGCATGCTTCTCCTGGTCAGCTGAGATGAGTTAAATGATAAGATATGTGCCCTCAGCTCACTACAGTTTGCTAACGTGATGTGAATGTTAGAACTTCTATAAAGCAGTATTTCCATGTTCTTTATCCTGGGGACTGACTACAATTGCAAGGCATCAGTGTCTCAGTTTTCACTGATGTGCATTAAACCAGCTACCCCTTGATTTGCTCATTCCACAGACTGCTTGGACTTCTGTTTTGCCTCTGTGCAGGGTATTAAGGTGCAGGAGTAGGGTCTAATTCCATTGATGAGAACACCAGAAGTCTCTTCAGCTCTCCATAGGATTCTTTTCATACTCTTCCTGCAGTGCTTTATTCCTACAGATTTTGGTGATTGGATTTAATTGCTGGAAAGCATTGGAAATTAGTTTTTTGCAGAGTTAACAGTATTGGAGACCTGAGCATGAGGTGTGGAGTGGGTACTCTGAACACTGTTCTGAAGATTAAAAAACACCTGTTGCATAACTACCAGTGGCTGTAGAAGGCTGTGCAGTCCCTTCCAGTCCTCTGCTTCTGTATGCCAAACTTGTACAATGACTGCAGGATTAGACTCGGGCAGAAAAGCTTCTGTTTTGTGGCATGGTGGACAGCGCAACAAATCAAATGGAGGTCTGTGACCCACGGAGCAGTACCAGTATCCTTGTGGAAAAATGCTTGAAAAGAGCAATTCTCTTAGTGTTCATCGAAAGATTTTTGTACCACATTAGTGGTCAGTGAGTGCCCGTGTACTATGTAAGTAGCAATACAGATTTCTCTTTAGACTGAATAGTGTTGCCAAATCCCCCAAACCCTAAGCGGAAACTTAACAGTGGAGGTAGCACAGAGAAGAGGTAACAACATTTCCTACTTAGTTTTGTTGCTAGGCTGATTGCAGCTTTAGATATGTAATATTGACATGCAGAGAAGGTGTTTCAAACCCCCCCCACTCCTCTACCCAAGCCTGTAAGCAGAGGTGTGCTTTGGGTCCAGGAGCATGGGTGCAGTCATCAGCCAGGATTTGTCCTCTGACACTCCCCACGAAGGGCAGGGTTTTTTCCCTGCTGTGGATATGCCAATAGCCTGTCAATTGCCTTGCTCTAAGTATGTCTGGGAATTCACAGTCTACCAGCCAGATGTGTATGCATCTGGAGTGTGTTAGTGTCAGGGTGCTCCAGCCAGGAGGGTGCACCGGGCAGGGGAGGATGGCTCTCCTGTCAGATGAGCTGGGCATTCCTCTGAGAAGGAGCATCTGTGGTGGTCCTGTCAGTGAGTTAGAGCAGCAGAAGTTAATGAGCCCGTGCTGACTGTATGCTCTGCTACCTGTGTGCTGCTATGAAGTTGTTTGTTATGTTTTGTAGGCATCTGTTACCTCTTTTTGGTTCCCTATACTGGCATTAAGGAGCACAGTTATCCTGTTGAAATGCTGCAGTGTAATAATCTACAAAACTCAGTGTAACAGTTTTATTTTTGTTAATCATGTTAGGGATTTTTTTTTTTTTTTGTAAAATGGACCTGTATTATTAAGACACAAGCTGTTAATCTGCAAGTATTTGTAATAATGGCATTTACTTTTGGATGAGACTTAAAGACCACAATTGTTCATCATCTCAAAGCTCACATCCAGAATCTTTCATCTAGTCTTAGTCCAGTGTAGGACTGGTGAGAACATTTGCTGAGGAAGTCATATGTTCCTAGCACATTTGTGAGTGTTTGGGAATCTTTCCTTCAGTTTGCAATCAGACATGCAACTCTTAATCATAGAGCTAGGGTACTGTTATGTGGGACACCAGAATCAAAAGCAAATGTTCCCAGTTTAACAGGTGTTGGAAAGACTGATTCTCTTGATGTGTGTTTGAATCAACTGCTAGTCATCCTCTTAATGCTGATTCTGTTAACAGAGTGTATTCAGGTACATAAGTCAGATTCAATTTAATGTGGATTAACTAAGTTCCTGTATGGACACTTATTCAGGATTAAATTGCTCTTGATTTGAAGTAGCCCTAAAACTCAGAAGTAAATGAAGATATGCTGAATTAATTCTGGAAAAAAGGCTTCATGACATTTAACTAATGTAGTGTAAGCTCATCCTGGAGCTTAAAGATTGAGATGTGCTGGTAGACTACGTGTGCCAAACCAATACTATGCTCTTATTAATCACCACCAAATAGATTAATGTATTTTTTAATCCTTTAAGCTCTCATTCTGTAGCAAGATGCACACTTAATTCACCTAATTCACAACAGTGTTGGAAGCCAGTTGGTTGCAAGACATGACCACTCAGATTTCCGTGTACTTCATCTAAATTTTAACAACCCTAGCGTCCTTCTTAGTCTCTTAGCTTCAAGGGAATGGACATTTCTCTCTTGCCTGTTAAATGCACAGCACTTTCTCCTACAAGTGGTGGTGTTGACTGGACTTCAAAACAAAGGCTTTCCTAATTTGGCAGCTGGCTTTTCACCATTAAAAAAGTAAATATGGAAAGAAGCTTTAAGGAAAAGGATTAAATTATATGGTTCAGTCTTATTCAGAGGGGTCTTTAAATAATATCTGACTTTACTGAGACCCATGAGACTTGGCTGGAGTGGATGGGCTAAGAAAGAAGACTGTGGGGTGTTCCACTGTGGGGCTGCAAGGTCACAGAGTGCATCCTCTTGTCTTTCCCTGTCTTGTTGCCTGTTCTGTTTTGAGTGACACAACTTTTCCCTTCCAACTTTTTTCCCATTTTTTTTTTCTTTCACTAGTGGATGCCTGGCCACAACATTGGTACCGTGTACTGCTGCTGCTACACGAAGAGAGCTTCTAGGCTTTCCTGAAGGAAGATGGCTTTCTGGACGCAGCTGGGGTTGCTGCTATGGAAGAACTTTACCTACAGAAGAAGACAGACTGTAAGTATTAGCCCAAGGCTGTTCTGGGATTTGAAGTTATAGTCCTGTAGCTTACTTTTTAAGAAAAACAGGGTAACATCCTCTATCTTACTTAATGTTCCTCCTCTAGTGACCCCTGGCTGAGCAGCTGGTCTGGCTTTGGAAAAACCCTGTTCAAACTGGTGAGAGTGGTAGGTGGACAGAAACCAGAAAGCTTGAAGGCACTCAAGACTTCTGTCCTGAATTCCAGTGTGGATCACTGAAACACTGGTGTCAGATCAGGCAGAGAGGAGGGTGCATGACTGCTCTGTGCAGCAAGGAAGATGTGAAGTGAAAACCTGTGCTGAGATCTGCTCCACTCTGTGGATGAGGCATTGCCAGGCTGCAGGGATGTGCCCATGAGTCTAAAAGCTTTTGAATGCTGCCAAGCTGCAACAACAGCAACAAAATCCTACCGTTTCCTAATGGCAGAAGTGGCAGAGGCAATAGCTTATGTCTCCAGTCACTTAAATCATTGAGAGAATCCCAAACCTGCTATATAACTTTACAGCAGTGGATGGCATGAAGCATGTTCCTGTATCAGCATGAGGATAAACCCTGGCAACTGATGTTTTTCTGCCAAGGTGTGTTCTGAGTGGCTAAAATGCTGTCCTCACCATCTGTTGGCAGTGGGGAAATTTACCTCTTAAGAATAGACAATATGTAAGAAGAGTTTCTCCTCGTGATAACAAAGGCATGGGAGTGTGGATCCAGTGTGGTATTCTTAAAATTCTTTTACTTTTAGATTAATGAGCCCTCATAGGATGATATAACTCTTGAAAACAGCCAGAAGTCTGAGAAAACATGGTATTGGAGCTCTAAAGATTTGGGGAATACCTGTGTTGGACAAGAGAATGATTTGTGCAACAGGCTTGTTCAGAGGATCTGGCCTGCTAGATCTGACCTTGAGGAGGTATCAGTAGGGAATGTGAAAGGAACACGAGTTGCTGAAGTGGTGAGTGGAAAGTGGTCTCTGATAAGCTTTTTGAACCCTGCAAATGTCAGGATGCTTGCCAGCCAGTTGGGTTGCGTTGTTTTAGTAACTCAGTGTCACAAGGGAGGGGAGGCTATCATATTCACCACTGGTAATGGTGGCAGTCCCTGAAGTATTCACTCAGGTGTCTGAGGCTTGTTTTTATAGGACTTGGTTCCAGTGAATTCAGAGCTGGAATTAGTCCCTTCTTAAATAAAAGAGACAAAGGGGGCTCTTGGCCTCTTTGTTATCACTGGCGGCTCTGTAACCACAGAGTTGTATAGGAGAAGTAAAAGTTTTTTTGTGTGGTTTTGCCTTTCATGAGTCTTGATCTCCCAGGACAGGACTGCCCACCAGAGAGGTCATGGACTGTGTCAGCTGCAAGGAGTGAGGCTGTCTGGGTGTGTGGGTCACATCCTGGCATTGTGAACAGACTCACAGTTTAGAAAAATGTTAGAACTAAAGCTGGGGAAGTAGTCTCAAAACTGGCAGTGGCTTCTTAAGATTGGCTCTTCTCAGCTATTGCCCATGTAACCTAGGCTCTAAGAGCTAAAAACACTCTTCCCACCTTGCTACTAGAGGTCTAACTTTTGCCTACTACCAAACTGCCTTTAGAAAGTAGGGCATTTCTAGAATGTTGTGGGATTTTCTGGAGTGATGTTAAAATGGGTAAACCAGGAGGATATTTCTGAGGAGCTGAATTTTACACTGAGGATGATTGCTTGCTTTTTATTTTTGGTAGGATCTTCTGAAAATAACAGGATCATAGAGTCATTATGGTTGGAAAAGCCCCCCAAGATCATCAAATCCTGCCTTTGTCCAAACACCACCACATCAACTGAACTGCAGTACTAAGTGCCATATCCAGTCATTTTTTGAACACTTCCAGGGACTGCAATTCCACCAACTCCCTGGGCAGCCTGTCTCAATGCCTGAGCACCCTTGCAGTGAAAAAATTGTTCCTGATGTCTGACCTGACCCCTGACACAGCTAGAGGCTATGTCCTCTGGTCCTGACATTATTTCCTGGGAGAAGAGAACAACCTCCCTCTTGCTGTAACCTCCTTTCAGGTAGTTGTAGGGAGTGGATAAGGTCTCCCCTGAACCTCTGTTTCTCCAGGCTGAAAAACCCTAGTATTGCATCAGTCATGGGGAGGTTTGAGTTTAGCAGACCTCTTGTCATGTCAAGGTAGCTGCAGGCTTGCTGGGCAGCAGAGATGCATTATATCCTTCGGTGGTGCCAGAGAAATGCAGCAGCAGGCTAACTGCTTTGGATCTGCTCAGCTATTTTGTGGTGCCTTCTGACAGCTTTTGTACTGGTTTCCCATCAAGTACCCCAGGGGGGCATGAAACTGCTCAGATCTCTATTCCACACTGATTATTAGTCAATTAATAATGAAGGCTTGAGACTTGGCTTGTTTTTGTGGGTCTCCTCAATTATGCAGGGGTTTTCTCGCTAACAGTTCTCATTTGTGCTTTACCTGAAGATGTCAGGAGAAGGCCACTTAGCAGGAAATGGCAGAGAAGGAGCAGAACATCTCTTTTCACCATGCTGTTGTCATGGCTGCACAGTTTTTCATCTCTCTGCTTTCCTGGTGGGAGACTATTGTCCTTGAGTTGGGTTGTGCTGATGAAGGCTCTCTCCTACTTGTACTTAGTGTAGCCTAGAAATAGTTTGATCCTTACCCTTCTTCTCACGAGAACTATGGGCTAGCCTCGGCTTGCCATTGAACCCCCTCGTTGGCTGCTGTGAGTTTGGGCTACATTGCGAAAGCTGGGTTCAAAGCTCACCCTGACGTGTGCAGTTCAAGTGTTACTTTGTACTGGATAGCTTCCAACAACACCGGAGTGCAGGGAAAGAGCTCACATGGGGAGAGGGGAAAAAAAAATCATGTTCAGGGGTCACTGTGTAAAAACATTTCTCTCCCTGCTTTCTTGCAAATGAGGAGGCACCTCAAAGTTGCATGGAGAGACTGGTCAGCTGCTGGTAGCTCCCTGCACTGAAACTGGATCATAAAGGTGGGGAGGGGAATTGACAGTGGGATGGGGTGATCGTCTTGCTCAACAGATTTCCTGTTGACACAGCGTAGAACTCAGTGTTTAATGGCATCCTGCATCATGCAACTGGTATAAATTTGGCATGCTTTAGGTATTAACCTTGGTAAAATTAGGACAAATTTGTTCTTAGCTGAACTCGCCTGCTGTGTGCAAATGGGATGTTCCTACTTCAATTCCAGATGGAGCAGGGATAGCTGAGGGGGTGGGTGCTTGAAGTTTCCTTTCATTATTTACCAGGCTGGTCTAGTAGTTGCAGCACACAAGTGGCTGAGGAGACTTGATCTTTCAGTATCTACTTAGAATGAATCTCAGTGAGACGTGTTCCCTATTTAGTATCTGTCTCCTTGTCTTGAAAGGCCACTGTGGATGAAAAGCGCTGTCACAGTAGGGGAGGGAACCTGCTGACCTTTAGGAGCAAAGGAAAATAACTCAGTTTTTGTTGAGCAGCACAAGAGGCTTGCTGAGGAGTCTCTGCTGACATGCTGCTGACCCTCTGTCTTGCCCCTGTGTGAGAATCTAGTGCAGTAGTTGCCAGCTGTCTCTCTCATGCAGTATTTTGGTGCCTGCTATGGTACCTGCCTTCAGCTGTAAAGGTGCAACTTGGTCAATCTGAGCTGCCTCCCTCCTTTTGCTGTCCTCCCTGAGCCTGTCAATCTGCCAGGTTAGGTGTGTTGTGCGTGCAGCCCACATGTGTTTACCTTCATGACTGTGTAATTACCCGTAACTGGGTGTGCAGAAGAGGAGCTGTGTGTGCAGGTGGCCAGTTCCCCCTTCAGCAACAGGGCCGCTCAGACACTGGTATCCACTCCGGTATGGTTGGGGCTGATATTTCTGTGAGCAAGCCCTTGAGCTGCTCAAGGGCAGCATTTTCTCTTTGGTTCTGTAGCAGTTGCAGGGCTGTGAGAGGCCATCTGTCCACACTGGTCACCCCAGGAAGCTTCCACAAGCCTAGCTGACAGTGCTCTTCCCCAGACAGTGTAGCAGCAGTTGCTTGGGGTACATGCTGCTTGCCTACAGCCAGGTTGGCAGAAGGCTGTGACGGATGCTAGAGCATGACCATTGATGCTGGAAGAGGGAGTGGACCTGTCTTCATTTCATAGCCACTTTTCTGTCAAGAGAGGAAAAGTACTGCTGTGCCATCCTGGCAGCTGCTGTAAGAGTATCCTGAAAACAGAAGGAGTAGACAAGTTGTCAGTGTCTTAGCTCTGAGCATCTTTGATCTCTGGGAGCCAAAGCACTGTTTAATGCAGAAGGAAGCAGGCTGTCAATGTTAATGGCTGAGTGTGTGCTGCCACTACATTGTTTCTTGTAATAAGAGACCAAAGATACTGAGGCATCTTCCTGGTGCCTTGTTAGTGTGGTCTCAGTGGAGTTTCTTGCCTGGTCCTTGTGTAGTGTATGCATGAAAATAACAGATGACCGAACATTCTGAGCTGGAAGGGATCAATAAGGATCATCAGGCCCAACTCCTAAGTGAATGGCCCATACAGGGATTGAGTTGGCAACCCTGGTGTTATTAGCACATACTCTAATCAGCTGAGGTTCAGGATCCAATGGGTAAAAATATTCCAAAATTATCTTACAGAGACCAGCACTGTTACCAGGAGTGCCTGGAAGACTGATGCTCAATTTTTATGCCTTTTAGATAGAGCTGCTATTTGATGTTTAATGTCAGCTATTAAGGGTATCTGGGAAAAGCCATCCTACATAATTTCCTCTGCTGGATCAAGTGGCCTTTGTTTTAGTGCCCTATTTTTACAGTGTGAGCTTTACAGTAGTCACCTAGAAGTCTCTCACCTCAAGTCCAGTTTTAGCTGCTAAGGATGGAACACGGGAAAACATGTTTGGGTGTGGGGATTCTGTCTCCCACTGGGTTGCAGGTCTTACACTTTGGATTCTAAGGAGAATGATGTAGACCTCTTATTAGAAAAGACTGAGTTTTTCAGGAAAGAAGTGGAAAAGATTTTTCTTCTTTTCACTGGGGAAACACTCTCTTGTCCTATTCCAAATGGATGAAAAACATATGAAGTAGCAGCATAAGAAGCTTTCAGGTTTTCCTTGTCTCACAGCTTACTGAAAGTACATGTTTGAGCAGTCTTTCTGGAGTGAGAAAGTAGGGGTGTGGCTAGTGAAGCTCAAGTCTGGGAGACTTCAGCTTGTGTCTCAGAAGGTCTGGCTGGAGAGCTGCTTTTTCCACATGCTTCTGTGGGATGTGACACATCTCAGTGAATTTTTCTGCACTTCAATTCTCTGTCTAAGAAATGCTGTGTATTTAATAGCACACCATTTTTCTTCTTGTCTCATCCCTCTAAATAACTGAGTTCTTTTTTTATTTACCTGGTGTTCACTGCCTTTCTGTAGATGACCTGCACCACAGGGTGCTGCCTACCTTCAGGAAAAAATGTACATTCGAACAGAACAGAAACTAGATATGAGCCTAATCTTAGTAACCCTGCTTTCTAGATACCAAAATACTTCTGCAGCTCTGAAAGAGTTGGCATAGCATGCCTCAGCACAGTTTCCATGTCTGATGTGTTAGGGTAGAAGCTTGGTGGTCTGCTGGGAGAGTGGGATATATGTACCCTACTACCTCAAAAAATGGGATAAAAAATTCAGCTCATTGCTAGAAAGATCCATTGGGACCTTTCAGTCAAGGGACAGAAAACTATAAAAGGAAGCGAAAAATAGCCCTTCTTCGGCACATCCATTTTAGTTGAATAACTGGCACATAGCAATGAGAAAAAACTGTAATTCTTTGCAGATTATCCTCTGAAGCGGGAGGAACAAACTTCTTGATCCTGGAATGCATAGGCAAAGCAAAGCGAGACAGTGCTTACAAAACAGTTCTGGCTTACAAGTGGATTGTCCTAGAACTTCTGAATTTTATTTATTTTGAATATGATGTCTTAATACTTTGTCTTTATTGTTTCCAGTTCCAGCTGCTGATCGAAGTTGCCTGGCCTCTGTTTATCTTCTTTATCCTGATCTCTGTAAGACTTTCATATCCGCCGTATGAGCAGCATGAATGTAAGTACCAAGCACAGCAGCTGCACCCAGAATGCTTGTTGTTTCATGGTTGGAAGGTGATAATGCAGATGGCAAGATGCAAAGAGCAGTGGTTCCATTTTTCAGTCAGAAATCTTCAAGAGGGTTTAATAACTTCTTTGCTTCTACCTTGGGAACTGCAGTTAACTAATGGTGTTGCTCCAGGACTGTACATTTCTGCTCTTTTTCCTGCTGTTTCTCATTTTATATTCATATTACCTGAGAATTTGCAGTACAACTGTGACAAATCTGTAAAACCTGTACAGAGCCCATATCGTGTTTTTCATTTTTGATCTGTAAGTGACTTAGCATAAAAGAATGCAGTGTTCTGATCTCTAAGTAAGCAATTTTGTTTCCAGGTAGTAAAGTGCTTTAATGTATCACATTAAAGTGCACAAGAGCCATTCTGTTCCTTATAACCATTACAGTGGCAGCTCTGCATTTAGTAAATTCAACAGTCACACATTGCTGAGAAAAAACAATTCTACTTTTCTCTTTGTACCCTAAATGGGCAAATTTCTGCTTTTCTTTCAAAGGAAGCTTTTTCATTATAAATGGCCATAGGCCTCTTTGGTTGCCATTTGATTTAGGAAGCATGACTTGTTTGTTAGCAACATGCTGTTGTTTTACTGTGTTTGGTGATAGCTTCATACTGCAATTAGCTGACTGTGGAAGAGCTCTTTGTTTATCTTTCCTTAGCCTGATTACTGCAAGGTAAGGTTTAAGGGTCAGCAAAACATGTTTCTGAAGGGCCCTCTGAAGTGTTTCTTTTTTGAAATGAGGAAAGAACTTGCTTTTACAGCACTTATCCTGTCTTTGCAATGGCTGGGGCATTTTGTGCTGTTTGCTAGGTGTTCAAGCTGGTAAGTATCTTTTAAAGCTGAGATGTTAGTGTTTGCAGTTTCCCATTACACTTTGGACTCTTCTGGTCCTGTGTACTGCCTAACTTGCTTTTTTCAGCATTCAACAGCATAATTGAAGCTTCCTTAAATTAAATCTCATGCTGCATGTGGTACTTGAACTGCCTCTTCTGACTGAAAGTTACAGTGATATTAGGAGAGATACCTGTAATATAGACATGAAGCTGAAGAGAAACAATAAGCACTCTACTCAGTTGTTATAAATAGCTAGCAGCCTCAATGGTAGTTTATTTCAGGTATGACAGGGCTGTACATAAAATCAAAGCTAGCAAGAGCTGTGATTTCATAGAACTGCTTAAATTGATCTTGCTAGTCAGTAGCCTTTTTGTAAAACATTTGCTCTGGCATCATGGTGTCACAAACATAAGTTTGAGTTTTTTACCTGCAATCCTTATTCTTTCCCATTTATGTTGAGTGTTACTGCTTTGTCTGCCTTCTTACATTGTTCTCAGCAGTTAAAGAATGTAGGGCATCTGGTAATTTTAATTCCCTTTTATGGCTAATTCCTCTTCATTTTTGAAGAGTTTCTGTGAATAGATTTCTAAATTGTGCTTTCTGGACTGGTTTCACTGAACATTCGCTTATGCTGATAGATGTGGATGTATTGTGAAGTGAAGCAGTTTTTGCTAAACTGTGAGCAGAGATAGAAAGAAAGAAGGCCTTTGGGTTCATGGCAAACTCTTTGGCAACCCTGTGGATGCCTTAAGGGAAGTAGGATTGTTATCTGTAGTGGCAGTGTTGTATACTGTTATGAAATCACTTGTAGGTAATGCCTGGTGATAGCAGTAACAGAGCTGTGTGCAAGTGCTTTGTAGTCTCCAGATAGCCCCAGTATTTTAATGATAGTCTTTTTCAACAAACAAGTAAAATTTTCAGTTTTATTTCCCTGTTTAAAAAGAACCAAGAATTGGACTGTTGTCAGGTTTTCTTGTTTCTAATAGCTTGGCTTAGTGTGAGAAAGCGTTCTCTTAAAATATGGACAAACAATTAACTTTGAAGTGATAGTTTTGTGTCTTTCACCAGACCAGTCAGAGAAGACATCTTAGATTGCTATTGAGCCAGACTGTGTCTTGAAGAGCTTTGCTTTTCTGTTCCTGTGACTCTTCAAGGTATTCAAAATGCAGTTTATTGGGAGTGAGAGGGAGAGAATCTCACAAGAAGTGACTAATCTCTATTGAAAAGCTATATGTTTGCAGCAATGTAATTGAAAATTATTTGCTGTTGCACTGTTTTCTGTGTATCCAATTTGGTTTAAAACCAACAGATTGCTGCTTTACTCTTGGAGAAACTGATGTTACATGCATCACTGTGTGTAAAAAGTTACCATAAAGTCTTGTGTGCCATTCTTCCTTCTGTATTGCTCTGGACATTTTCTTGGAGTTACTGACAATGTAAAATGAAAGGCATGGAGGACAGAGAAGGTGATTCTCTAGAAAATTTTACAAAAAGAATGTGAAAGTCTTAGCACTTTTCTTCTTCCTCCACCCTCATCTCCTCCCCAAGCCTCTCAGCCAAGAAGGACAAAAAAAGGAAAATGAAACAAAAGTCAGACAGCTCAGGTAAATAGCTCTTCCATTTTAAACAGATAACTAGGAACAAGGGTTCCCTTAGTACTGGAAACAATAAACCTTCATTTCCTTCTCCTTTCTCCTGCACAGAGTCCTTGGCTTTCTCCAGGGAGGGTTGATAAGATTCTCATCTTCCTTCAGCCACCTACATTAACCATTCTTGCTGTAATTCAGCAGCTTTGATACTTCTTTCTTGGGCTTTGGTACTTCTTCTGGGGTCGTGGAGGAGCCAGCCCCCTGAGTGATCACAGGCTTACTGGGAGGATGAGGTAGACAGCAGAGGAAAGGGTGGGTATCTGATCCTCAGAGTCTTCAGCTTTGAGGTACTGAGGAAGAGACATAACCTTCCTCCAGGATCCCTTCCTAGTGCAGGGGTGAGGAAGTGAGCTCCCTGCAAAAAGCAGCTTATCTAAAGTGCAGGATTATACAAGGGAGGCCTTTCTTCCCCTGTTGCTGGGGGTATGGGATTCAAAAGTACCCAAGTGGCATGCTGGTGGATATCTGCCACAAGTAGTTTGTTACTGCTTTGTTCTTAAACAGGATGTAAACTCTGGCCTATGATTTCAGTAGTTCCTTAGAAGGATTTAGACTTCAGCAAAAGGATTTGAAAGAGCATTGTGGGGAGCCTAACACAAGCTCAGTCGTTCTTACTGTTAGCTGTTCTGCTCTTTCCATGAGCACTTTGGGGCAATACCCAGTGCAGGGTTAGCACTGCTCTTCAAATACAATGTTGTGTAGTAGAGGCTTATATCATGTGTTTGTCTCCTGACTCCTGTGTTTCTGTTCTAGGTCATTTTCCAAATAAAGCTATGCCTTCAGCAGGAACCTTGCCGTGGATACAGGGGATCATCTGCAACGCCAACAACCCATGTTTCCGCTATCCAACTCCTGGGGAATCCCCTGGTATTGTTGGAAACTTCAATGCCTCCATGTGAGTCTGTCTGCGTTTGCCTCATGTCTGTTCTGGGGGATATTGGGAAGTCACCAGCTAGTTGTGAAATCTTATGCTAGTGAGGGTTTTGTGGTTTCTACCACCTCTGAAGTACCAGACTCTTCAGTTACCAAGTTCATAGGGACTAGCAGACAGCTGGTAGGTGTGCAGAATTCTCAAGTCCAAGCACCTGGAGCTCTTGGTGAGTGAAAAGCTTTGCCTGAATAAGGACTGAGTCCATTCTCTTACCTGGGCTCAGAATTTGACCTGTAAAAAGGTAAGGCTTTTTATAATATTCTTCTTTCAGATCATTTCTTTCCCTGGATAGTGAACCTGTGAACAGCATAGAGTGAGAGGCACTTGAACAGGTTTAGGAGATACTCTGACATTTATCATTTATTACTGGCTAACATGATGCAGAAAGCACAGTTTATGGCAAGCTTTCCTAAACCTTGTCATTCTTGCTACATTCATACTGTCAGAAAAGATAGGCTTAATGCAGAGTATAATGTTGTCTGCAGCCTGGAGAAGCATTTGAAAAGAGCAAGAACATTCTTAAATTGTTCTTCGAAGACGCAGGAGTTCATAGGCAGCAGGAAGCCCTCTCCATCCCAGTCTTAAAAATGCTTTCAAATGCATGATGTTCCAAATACAACTTACACTGACCTTGCATCAGTAGATATCTTCTATTGGGCTCCTTGGATTGTCCCAGTGTGTTCACTGAGGAAAGAGGTTTTTTTTGTGCTGGAGTGACATAACCAGAGGGGATTAAAGTTTGGAATTGGTATGTAAAACTTTATCTGTGGATGGTAGCTCACGGAGCTGACAACTGTTACTTGTTTTTCTGTTTTCCCCCAGTGTTTCCCGCCTGTTCTCGGATGCCAGGAGGTTACTGTTGTACAGCCAACAGGACACAAGTATAAAGGATGTCCAGAAGGTCCTGGGAAAACTACGCAAGTTGGGAAATTCCTCAGACTTAGGTAAGAGCCTGATAGAGTCAGTATCTGGTATTTCTGTTCTGTTTATTTCTGCATGTGTGTAAATTTCAGGAATGTGTCATCATGTGAATATACGCAATTATAACTTAAAATTTATGGAACCTTTTCCAATCCTGCAGAAGTACCTTAAGCTTCTCCAGTGTCAGAGATTTGTGTGCTCTTTAATTTGTTTGGTGGAACAGAAAAGGGGTGGTGTGTAATGCCAAGAACAGCAGCTGTTTTGGGTGTGAAACTGTAATCCTGGGCGCACTGAAGTTAGTCAAAGTGCTCATTTTCTCAAAGGAGTCCAAGTAGTGTGTCTTTTTGAAGAGCACTAGTTATTTTGATATTTTGTCAAGCAGTGAACACTATAGCTAAAATTTAGTGTTCTAATGCCTGAGCTCCAGAGGGAAGTGTGCTGGAAGAACACAGATGAGGAAGAGCTGATGTTGGCCTCCAATTTATAAACTGAAAGCTGGTTATTATCTGACAGTGAAGTATTCCTTTCCCTTCTTGTGTTTGATTTTGGAGGGTTCCTATAAGACTGCTTGGTGTAGTATACTTCCCTCTCTGATATTGTCTGGCNGGGGGGGTGGTGTTTCACAGCCCTGTTTCCCATGAAAAATTAGAATTCTCTCACTTTTACCTTCTGGGAAGGGATGGTGTGCCTTCCTGTCCTGTGCAGATGAATGAGTGACTAGTGTGAAATCACATGGGAAGCTTGTAGCAGAGCTGGGACATGAAAGAACTCTGTCCCGTCTCAGGAAATGTGGCAGGTCCCTTGCTATTGCTAGGACAATTGCTCTGACATGACACCTTGTAAAAGGTTTTTGGGATATTCTTCCTGGAAAGATTATCAATCTTGGCTGCTGTGGAAGTGATAGAAAGTAATGGTTTAGAAAGATGTACAGCAGGGAAATAGAAAAGGGAGCACAGCCATTGAGGGTCTTCACCCACAGCCCTTATGCAGCATGTGGAGCTTTTTGGACATAGTTGGTATTTTAGTGCATTGTGAAAATTGTCCTTGGTTTCACAGCTGTAGTTCTTCTTAGCTCTCTTCATTTGAGGATGGCTCAGGCATGCTGCAGGAAGAAAAATATGTGACCTGGTGTGATGTGAATAGTGTCACATAGTCTGGTGCATGCTGAGCACATTTTAGGCAGAGAAGGTGTTTTTACATTCTTTACTATGTTTCTCAGTACATTGCAGGTCACCTTGGAATAATCTGTACTGTTAGTGACAGGTTGGCAGATATGTGCTGAATGTATGTGCAGACATGGACTGTGCAAGTATTTGTCTTGAATATTTAACCCTCTTTTCTCCCCTTCATGGCTGTGCAGAATCCTGATATGACCAGATCTGCACATAATACTGAGCATTAGTTGAAACTTGCATATAAAGGACACTCCTCCTTGCTCCTTACTGAGGAGCTCAGTATTCATACCACCAGGCCTTCTCTCCTTTTACTCAAAAAACTGGTGAGTGGTGTCCTCAAGCTTTTACCTAAGTCTACAGCAGCTTAAGAGGGGAGAGGATGCAGAGTGAACCCTCTGTGCAGAAATGGACACATAATGAACACAGCTGAAAAGAGTCAAGATGACTATTTCCCAAGGAAAAGTTTAATATTGTGTTCATGGATATCTTCAGTTGTTTGGTTGGGAACAAGCTCTCTCCATCAGAATGACAGGTTGTTGTTACTGGTTTTACACTTTTAGCTGTAGTGTTTTACACTTGAGTAGTACTACTTTTACACTTGTATTGGCAAGTTAACTCCTTCAAAGAGCAGGTACTGGTGTGGTGTTTTTTGTTAAGACATGCAGTGCTTGTCAGACATGGCCACTTACAAGAACACTATCAAAGCCATAAGCTGAAGCTCTTGCTGCTGGGAGGGTTTGAGGGGGAGGAGTGATTCCAAGAAGAGTTTTGAATATGGAATACTGTACAAGTTGAAAGTCAGAAGGCTCATGTTTCTCTCCACTGTAAAGACTAGTGGACTGACTGCAAAAACAAGCTTCAGACCCAGTCATCACAGATTATATTTCTACAATAAAATATTTCAAATGTGTAATCAAAAAATCAAGCCTCTGTGTCATTAGAATGACAGAATGTCCATTGTTGGTAAGGCTTTTAGAGAACAATGCCTGTTTGTCCTTCTCATGCTCATTTACAAAGCCTTCTAGCTTGATGGACCCTGCTGCCCACTCCTTGGCTGTGTGATTCATTCTCTGACAGCATGCATGAAACAGCATCCTCTAATCTTAGAAGCACTCATGTATTTATACTTAGCAGTGCTTAGATTCCTATGCAAGGAAGGTCAGCTCTCAGTTGCTGTTGACTATGAGGTGTGAGAGATGCAAATCCTCTTCGCTCTGGGGCATTTCCTCCAGTGACTCTGGGAACCTAAGGAGACAGTAGAAGTGGATGCCAGATGTAAGTGCACCACCCAGCCTGAAAGCACTGTTTTATACATGTGTTTCCCCCAGTAGCAGGAAGGCTAATTATCAATAAGGTAATAATTGAAAACATGATAATATCCTGTATCTTTTAACTTTGGCCTGGACCTGAAGCTGTGTGAATTGGTGGTGCAGACAGGTGCAGCTTTGCAGCTTCCCCAGTGGGATGGACTGTATGCTCCCTGGTGTGTGACATGGGCTCTGTTGGAGTGTCTCCAACTCCCTTCTCCTCTCACACACTTCCCACTGCTGCCTGATGACTTTGAAACAGGCTTCCAGGAGTTGACCTCTCATTGCCAGCATACAAACTGGAGCTAATGCTAGTCATGCAGGGTATTCATGTCTGTATCTGGCTTCTGTCATTGGAATCTCCTTAGAGACCATTTGCCAAGGTCCTTTCACTTGAACCTTCTTTAAAACAGCCCTCACAAACTAATGGTCAAGGTGTGACTCTTAGTTGTCTGATATGAAGTTATGCATGAGCTAAACCTTGGAGATGAGAGACCTACTTAAGATGGTAGGTTGCCTGAGGTGCTTGCACAGATATGTGCAAGTCAGTGTCTTTGTTAAAGACAAGGTAGGACACTAAGGTTTTGTTCAGGCCACGCTATACACTCATTCCAACAGGCTTTGTGTCTTAGGCACCTCTTGATGAGATGGGAGATAATTCCTCCTAACAGGGCTGTTTGTGCAGGAGTTTGAGGAGAAACAGCAGAGAAGAGCTCTCTGCTGGATAGGAAGGTGTTATCAGTAAGGAACAGTCCAGTGTTGCTTCATGTAGCACCTGTTTTGGCCAGGATAAAGTCTTTACTGGTGGAGTGAGGGACTTCAGCAGGTGTTGCACTCTGTGGATGCTGCTGTTGTGTGGCCGCTTCCAGCAAGCCCTGAGCAGTGAAATCTACGTGCAGGCACACACATACCATAATATAATCAATTTTGCAGGCAGGTGCCAGGTGCCCTCTCTGTTCCACTTGTTACATCTCTGTCCAGCAATGTCACCAAGGTCTTTAACGCTCACGATAAGGCAGAGTGCAAATCAGAACAGAGAGTCAAAGACCTTGGTGACGGCACTTTCAAGAGCATGACAAGGCTGCTGGGATTGCCAGCTGCAGTAGGTTTGCAGCACTGAATTTGCAGCTGGCTTCAGTGTCATTTTATCAGGTTAAGTGTTTGCAAGAAATAAGCTTTTCTTCTTTGAAAGATGGAGATATACCTTGCAGATTGACTCTGAGGCACACTTTCTTTATTTCTTCCTTGTGTCTGTAGGACTCCAAGATACTTTGTTCTGTAGTGCCATGTGGTAATAAATTAACAGGTATAATTAAAGCCATCTTCTTTGGTTATCGCTAAAAGTTGCAGATATAAGCCAGCCTGGCTATATTTACTGCATTGCTTTTAGTTTTCAGTGATCCCAAAGGGCATGTTTCTATTTTTCTTGAAGCCAACCCAACTAAACGAAAATGGAGCAATGAAATAGGCAGAGGGAAACAAACATCTCCTAAGAAATTGCATCAGATTTCAGGCTATTATTCCACGTGTGCCCTGCCTGTCCCTGTTGTTTGCTGGATTAGTATTGCTCGTGGTAGGAGAGAAAGATCAGCTGGGTGGCATTCTTTGCTGATGTTGCACTCTGCTGCACAGAGTTGTTGAAACTGAAGGAGTTTGAAGCCTGTCTGGTCAGTGCTGTTAGTGCTTCTTTTATTTAACAGGTAAGGGATGGTAGAAGGCTTGGGCTAAAGAACAGCCTTGGGAGGGGTTTTCTGGTGGCATGTGTATTACTGTATGATTACAGGCTGCTCAGGGAAACAGGATGTCATACATTATCTGCTAGGTGACATTAAGGTGATGGCTTACTCCCTCCTCAGTGTCTTGTCCCTAACAAAATTGACCCCACACCCTCAAGCTAAACATTCAGATTGATTCTTATACCCTAATTAAACTGGTTTCCTCCCTGGCTTCCTTTGGGAAGAATCCTAACAAAAACCAGCCAGGCTAGAATGGGGACTAGTAAACCATGTGTCCAGGTGGCCTTCACCCCAAGAAACACCAGCTGTGGCAGGGTGGCATTCCTGTTCCTGTGCATAAATATACACCTGGGTTCTCTGATAGTGTGCTCCACAGTGACATTCAGGACCTTGCCTTTCCTTTACGTCAAGAAAAAGTGTTGCCAGAAATGCTGCCCTGTGGTATCAGTAGAGAGGTTTTGATTTGTTGGGGCAGATAGAAAGGCTACCTTTATGTTTTCAGTACCAGTTACCTTGCACTAGCCCACAGCAGAAGTCCCTAAGGCATTCCTGGCTGTTACTTCCTCCCAGCCCAAAGCATCTCTCCAGGAAGGGGAGCCTGGGACCATGTGGGAGCCACTGAGATTTCTGCTGCGGGCAGATGCAGCCTGTCACAATGAGCAAGTGGAAGAAGCCACCAGTACTGGGTATTTGGATTGCACAATGATTGCAATGTGCCATGTCGATTGGGTAGGAGATTCAGGGACACATGGTAGTTTTCCCACATTTGTCTAATTAATTTTTTCTTCAAATCTGTGTTGCTGAGCAAGCACAGACATGAATGTCCTTAGATTTTTTTTTTTTTAAGTAAATGAAAATTGTTTAGGCAACTTCACATCTTCTGGAAAAACATTTTGAAAACATTCTTGGAAGGGCACTTTAAGTCCCTTACTACAGGTACAGGTACAGGAACAAAGTCTCTGTGTGAATCCAATGGGTCTGTTATTTTTTCTGTCCTAAACTGAAACTGGGAGGCTGACAGTCAAGAGATGTGAAAAGGTGGAAAGACTTCTTATGGCAGCACTGGTCCCAGGTTTTTTATTGGGCAGTGAGGAATGTACCTTTAATTAGTTAGGTGGCATGATATTTACATAATTCAGGAAATAGCATCTTGTGACTACAGTGTAAGTGCATATGGAATTACCACTTTCAATAGAGCCTGCTTCTGCTTTCCTTATTATTTGGAAGCCAAGGATGTGATTAAACTAATAAAATTATCTTGATAGAGGTCAAGGTACAAAGGTCTGCTGTACTATTAAATCTGTTCCCAGGCAAATCGTACTTGTTTTCCATGGGACTGATCATGAGCAGTTTTTACATAGTAACTTTGCTTAGAGGTTGAGATGGGTAAACACATATGACATAATGTATATTGCTGTGTTCTGATTCTGCAGAACTGGGCTTTAGTGCCTGCTTTTGGTCTGAACTTCCATTCTACGGAGATGCTTTGGAAGAGAGAAGTTTGTAATTATGCCTGCTTGGATTGTGGGTAGATGCGTATAGATGTGAGAGAGCAAGACTGAAATCTCTTTGAATGGGGAATGGAAAAAGCACATGCAGTGTTAGTTTAAATCTGGCCTTGCTGTAGTGTCTGCACTATACAAGGTGACAGGAGCTTGAGGAAAACATTTGAGAATCCTGTTGCAGAAGGTGGTGTGAGCCCTGTTGGAAACTCACAAGGAGAATCGCAAGCCTGTCAGCATAAGGCTGTGCTGGCAGTGTGGTCGCTTTAGAGCCAGCTAACCCGATAGTGCTGGTTAATGGTTTGTCTGTGTGCAGGGGACTCAGCAGCGCCCGTAACTACAATTAGCAACAGAGCTATTCCGATAGATACCGAATTGCCGTTCCTTGAGAGCACCACCTTTATCTTTCTTAACTTGTCTAGATAACAGACACAATGATAAAGAAAACAAGAATTGCTTGCTGTGCTTGTCAGTTATTAATACTAGTATTTGCTGTGGAAGTAGGACCATCTTAAAAAGTTATGGGTATTTTCTTTAGTCTTTAGCCTCATCTGTCAACACTGACTTTTATTTTAAACCAGCAAATAAAGTGGAGAGTGTTAAATGAACAGTTAAACCTCTCACATTTTGCTATTATCTCCGTCTTTGTATGCAGCCTTGTCAGTACAGCTTGCTAATGTCAGGACTATGTTGCCAAAACTTACGCTGTTCTAGCTTCAATTTGCATTTATTTTCAATGTTTTCCACTGTGGCAAATTCTGCATTTGTTTTCATTGACTTCTAATCTCAGAATCTTAAAAAATTGCCTGATTTGCGGAAGACTGCATTTGTTTTATTTAAGCTACAGTCTGAGGTTGGTTGAGACAGCAAGACAGAGACTTTTCACATTGAGCTTAGTGTTAGTAGTCCCCTAGGAAATTTGTAACACTGTTATCTGATGAAAAGTTCAGCTTTCTCAGGGGATTTCCATGTGCCTGAGCTCTCATGAGAGTGGAGATTATGAAATTGCCCCATTTGGAAAAAGCCCTGTGCACTTCTGTGTTTGATTGGTACTGAGGCCAGAGTGCCTACTTTGGGTCTGACCTCCCATATCTCTCAAGTTAATATTCAGCTTTGGAGCCATCTCTAGTTATCATACTTTTTATCTTCAGCATTCATTACAAACACTTATTATCTAATTTTTATAGCATTCCTGTGAGCTAAATAAATAAACAGCTGCCCTCATTCTGAAACACAGTGGGATGTGGCAGTTTTCAATGCAGTCAGGAGGCAATAAAATCTGATGGCTTTTAAAAAATGTTGATGGTGAATCAAGTTCATTTTGACAGAGGCAAGAAGATAGAGCATTGCTTGACAGATTTTTTTTTAAAAATCCATGTCAGTTCAATTGTTGGGCACTCTTTCATGTTCTAGTTAAATATTTTTGGTCATAAAACAGGTGAGGCTTAATACCAGGAACCTGACTAAATTGCTTTTTTTGCAATTAATTGCTTAATTAATTAATTGCTTTTAGCAAAATATTCTGCCACCTGTTGCTGAATTTCTCTGCAGCTTCATTACAGTGCAATATTCTCTACTTCCAACCCTAGAGTTTTTTGCTGTTTCTGTGTTTTACAGAGTAGTAATTGTGAATTGTTTGAAATACATTTTGAATTCACTTTACAGGTTTTGTGCTTATACTTTCATATGTTTTGTTTTCAAAATTCTGGAAAAAATCTGTTGAATTAAATGCAACAGCTGCAGAATTTCTTTTAAAAATGCATCTGTTTATGTGTTTACTAAGTGACAGTAATTAACCAAGTTTGTTGAAACTGCAAATTGCTTAGGCCTGTGTATCAGGAATCCTCAGCTGATAAAAACTTATGTAGCTCTGAAAATTTAGTAGAATGTAATTCATCTATTAGCTGAAAATCTTGCCCAAACTCTTTTTTATGCTGACATGGCAGCCCTCTGTGTGCTCTGTGTGGGGGAGATTCATGCTGTTCTGTGACACACATCCTCTGTCAACAGCCAGAGTTTCCTTCCCTTTCTAATTTAGCTTTAGTTTTAAGGATGGTGCAATAAGTGACCCTTTAAAAGGATTTAAAATAAGACCCTTTCCTGTGAGTTTTGGTGTTTTGTGGTGGTTTTTTTCCCCTCTCTGAACCTTTCTGTTCTTCTAAACATATATTTTTAGAGGCACATACTACCTGAGGTATACTTAGATGTATTTTTGCTTGACATTGCCAGAAGGTTTACGTAACCACAGACAGTCAGAACTTACTAAACATAAACTATTTTATCTCTGAATGTCTTTTCCTTATAGTTCTCTATCTATTGTAACATGTGCAGCTGAAACACAACTGGACCATATCTGAAGCTGACTGAGCATAGATACACGCCAGAAGGAGATTTGCTTATGGGACAAAGACAGCTTACTGCAAAGATAGCAATATCTGAAGTCTGAGTGCCTGTTCTGGCTTGTGCCAACCAATTTCTTAGGAAAGCAGCAGCTGCTGCCTGCTCAACAAAACTCTACTTCACAACAGTAGGGAGAAAGAAAAAAAAAAGTGGTTTTGGCACTTGAGACATGATGTGGACTTGGAAGTCCCTTGTCCCAACAATTTCCATTGTAGCAAAGGCACAAATGTGTGACAACATGGTCAGCAGCCATCACCTGTGGTTTTAGCCTGCTCTGTTCCACATGCTTGCTGCCTAGCAGCTGGGGAACAGTGTGCTCTAAAGCCAGAGAGCAAATCAAGACAATGAAGGAGCTAACATTGCAGAAGACCTTTAAGACCATGTGTGTCCTCGCCTATCTGGTCTCTTTCATTCTTTTTCATGTTATCTCTGCTGCTGCCTTAAAGTGTAAGGAATTTTTCCAGGATATCCATAGAAATAATGCATAAGACCTCTCCAGCAGTACACACTCAATTTTCTTCAGGTAATTCCAGTGCTTTGTGACTCTGGTGCATGGAATCAGGTTCCTAAAGTACCAGGAGGCACTGTTCTTCTCTGTGTCTAGAAGTAATCCAGCCCCCTGTGTAAAACAATGTGGTGCAAATGCTCCAGGGCATATTTTCAGCCAGCAAGTTATGTCAGTACCAAAGGGAAGGAATGGTTAGTATATTGACAGTCCAATAAAAAATCAGCTGGAAGGATGAGCTCCTGAAACTACCAAGGCAGGGTCTGTTGGGACCACCCTGATGTAGTGTAGTATAGTGTCAGAATATGAGAGACATGATTTCCAGTCAAAACTTTATGTGAGTTTGGGCAATCCTTATCTTCTAAGAATCTGTTTTTCAGTCTTTCCCAAAGATTGAGAAAGTCCTTCAATTATTTTGAAGTGCTCTTGCTCAACAGTCTGATTTATAGTAGTGAAGGGCTTGAATGGTTGCAAAGGTTGCCCTAAACCAGGCACAGAAAACAGAATATTTTCTTTAGTGCTAAAGTTTGAGGGTTTTATTCCTGTCCATTGGACTTGAGACTCAAAAGCAAACCCAAAGAGCTATCTGTAAGGATAACTTTGCAGTGACCAACTAAATTGAAGTGTAGGGAGCAATCATGAGAGGTTGAAATAATTTAGATATAGATATGTTTTCAGTAGAAATAGACAGTGTTTGTAATTAAACTAAGTGCAGTATAATGATTGTCTTATTGTTGTTAATCTTTAGCATTTCTTGATTACTTTTACTCTTTGTTCTGAAGGTGGCTTACTCTGCAGTGTGCTAGATAAGGAGCATTAGGATGTGGCACTAAATTCAGAGATGTCAGGTCTTCCTGAAGATAGGAAAAGTAAGAGCTACTATGATCTGCTGACTGCAGACATGGTATCTTCCTAAACTTTAGAATAAGTCATAAGTCAGTCAGGTTCCCGAATTTGTGACAAGTAAGAGGAACAGATATCTGGTATGATGAGCCTTCACACCCAAGGGAGGGGCAGCTTTTTCCCTTCTCATCAGCCTTTCTGTGTAAGAAAGAACAAATACAAATGCAGGACAGCTGGAGTGCTTTGATCCAGGAAAGCTCTGCCTGCCGTTTTGCTTCAGGTTCATCATTATCCATGCCAGTTTCATGGGAGAAGCTCTTCAATCTGGACAGGTGGTGGTGTGAAAATTGTCAAGTAAGAGGGTTCTACTGGATTCGTTCTACCTGCTTGTTTTGGGGATTCAGAATGATTCTCATATAAGTGTCTTCTGGTTGCATTTGAACCAGCAGTCTCACAGATGCATGCTTACATAGCTGGCTTATGAAAACACTTCTCCTATTAGTAATTGTCATTTGATTAAAATGTCCAGCCCTGCTTTTTCCTGTGATTTGAATTTCCACTAAATTTAAGGTCATTTGCTCAACTACAAAGAATTCTGGACAGGGTCCTCCTTGATCACAGCTTATTCTTTCAACTTCTGTTTAGCTCAGTGCATTTTTAATAGCATAATGCCATTCCTTGTATGCTTATGTTTGCCATTAGAATAGTGGTATGTGACTGGATGTGACCATCGCATTTGGTTTTCAGTTTCTATAGTGTCTGGAGTTTTTAATATATTTTACTTTCTGAGTTGATGTTTTGAAACATCTAAAATATGCATATCATCTAGGGCATAATATTCCTAGTGCAGTGAAAATCCAATCCTAACAGCAAAACCTTACTTTCTGCCTCTGTAGAAGGACCCATCTTGCCCTGAGCTGGGTTTGACCTTTGGAGGACCTTCTCTGTAGCCTGTACCATCCCTGAATGTGTTCCATTTACCACTCCTGAAAACAATTTTGTTGTGATAATGAAGTATTTTTTTATGTTCAGATCTGTGTTCTGTCATCTCTGTGACTGACAAGATAGTTCAGAGGCTACAAAACTTGCAGTTTGTCCTTATACTGTGAACATTAGCAGGAGAATTTTCAACCAGTTATAATGCCATGCAATTTGGAGCTCTGCTCAGGATTTGCTTCTTAAAGCAATACAGTGACTGTTCTTGGGGTGTTTCCTTTAAAGTTGCTTAATTTTTTTTTCACTGTTAGAAGTATAATTTCTGCATAATTCCTTTCTGCTTTTTTTTACTGGTAAGCTCTATTTCGTGGTTGTTGGTGTTGATAACAGAATTTGCCTTGCAGTGGGGAAAGTCATGAGAGTATCTGTTCAGTGGCATAGCGCGAGGCTTAGGGAGGTGGTTGGGTGTGTCCCTCCATCGGCAGGAGCTCTGCAGGCTGTGTTTGCCAGCAGGGCTGTGGGTAACCAGCCTGAGGCTTTTGTCTCTGTGCCTTGTGTCTTGGCTTTCTGGCGCAGTGTCTTTCTCTTGTCATGTGTGTCATACAGGAAGAGGGCCTGATGGCTTCTGGGACTTTTAACAACTGCACAAAGGGATGTATCAGCCTTGTGTTTGCTGCTGGCTTCCCACACAGGGCAGAGATGGGATCTCAGCTGGCTTAATAGGCTCTGCATGCCTCAAGTCAGTGTACCCCCAGTGAAGTCTAACTGAGGGCTGGTTTGTGTATGTGCATTAGTACATGCTGAGAGCTGTGCTTTCTGCCAGAGTAATTGTGCTGGACTCTATTTAAAGCTCTTCCTAGCAAAAATAGTGACTTTGGGACCACCTCCATTCCTCTCTGTGTCACAGTCCCAAGATGAGAGGGAAGACCCAGGCCTGTTGCACTTTTCCCTCTCTCTCAGGAGAGATGCTAGCAGCTGGAGGTGGATGGCAGGCTGCCTTCTCTTGACTCACATCACCATTTGGCAGGGCAGATATAGGAAGATGATGGGCCCTGGCTAAGGGGGTGTTCACTTTGGTATTATCTCGTGTCTGCAGAGGCAGCACTGTTTGATGTGTGATGGCCTCAGAGCAGAGAGCTGTGGCCTAATGTAAAACAGGTCAGGCCATGGCTGCAGAAGGAACAGCACTTTGTGAGCAAATTAGGCTTGTATTTTCACACTAGTCAATCCTGCACAACAGGCCTGCTGAGCTGCTTGATTTCTTGTAAGCAAATCAGGGCATGGCTGTCCAACTTTTTCACAGGACAGTTTTAGCTCTTGCCAGCATTAATAGTTACACAAGCAGCTCTGAGAGCTATTCCCACCTCATGGGGGAAAGCTGCCCTAGAGGAAAAGAATAATTAAGACATAGTAACTGCTGAAGAAACCAAGACCAGAAACCTTAAAAAATATTACTTTATCATGTTTTTGGATGCATTGTCTAAGGTTAGGAGTATAATGAAGGCAGGTGAAAACTTGTTTCCTTGCCCAGCACTGTGAAAAGTTTGCTTTTCACATTGTCAGCCAGTGTCATTGGCTCAGTAGGGTACAGTGCAGTAGCATGGTTCACCATTAGGAGATTGCTGTTTCCTTTGGGTGGTTGTCAGTTTACTCTGGGTGATCGTCAGTTTGCAAGTTGTTCAGTCTGTGATCAGCTGTTGAAATTATTTGAGAGCCCATTTTTATTTTTATAGGAAGTAGCTTCAGACATCTTTTTTCATTAAATCACAGGGATAGGTAATGAATGTGAAAATCACACTCATTGGGGTAAGGTGCACGTGTTCAAGAGGAATACTTCCCAGATAATGAAAAGTTAATAGAAAGTTCCAGTGTACAAGGTAATTCTGTGGCAGCATTTGATTTGCCTGCCCTGGTTGTCTCACCATGTGAGGGTTTCCTGAAAGACAGGTTTCTAGCCAGCATCATGTGTGCTACTAGTAAACACTCTCAGCTGCTGGAGCTGGAGCTTCAGCTGTTCAACTTCAGCATTTCCATGGGCTTGTGTTATCCAAATCTCCTGTTGCTGGAAGTATGACCAGAGAAGAAGCAGTGCCCTGGGTGAAGCAGGCCTCTGTGACTAGGGTGCCTTGTGACCTTGTCCTTCACTCACATCAGGGCACAGTTCTGCACAGACTTGACAGCCAGCTGTGCAATCAGGATGGGCTTTCCCTTCCTGTAGAAGTGCAGTTTTACCAGGTGGGAAACTGTGGATCTGAAGTCTTTGAACAGGGAGAACGAAATGCCTTGCTTGCTCACTTGACATTCTTCTTTGCTTTGCTCCTTCTGTTAATTGGTGGAGATGGGTGCTGAGTCGGGAACCCACTTCTTTTTTTTGTCTCCTTTGGGCACTTGTGGAACCTTGCTGTTTCTAAAGAATGAAGCTAAGGCATCTCATGCCTCATCCTGTCTCACTGTTTCATCTCACTGTGATGCTGTAGTTGCTGTTACAAAAATGATTGTGTTGCCCTATGAGCAGTCTCTGTGGTAAGAAATAAGGGTCAGAATTTAATACCAGCTTCTGTGTTACATTGATATTTGGTTATGATGAATACAGGCTTAGCCAAAGGCTAGCAAGTCTCCCCCACTGCAATGGATATAAAGAAAATAACATAATTGTTTTCAGTCTTGCATGTTTAATCAGTAAAGAGTGAAATCCCCTGATGACAAATAGCCATGTGTGTAGATCAGACATATTGCCCTGCTTTTCTTTTAGCTGCTGAATTAACTTAAAGCATGAAGCTCCTTCTCGCCTTTCCTTCATTTGTTTTTTGTAGGGAGTTTAGGTATGTGAAGCTGGGAAGTAGATCTGAATGTCACACTGTTTTCACTGAACTTGCTAGCTTTAAAGTGGCTGAAAACCTGGTATATTGTAGATTATGGGCACAAACCCTTTGGGCATAAACCCCTCAAATTAACATTAGACTTGGTGAGCTTGGTACTCTACAGTGGATTGAGATAATGTTGAATACCATTTGCATGCCTTTTATTTTTAGGAAGCAGTGTTGAAGATATGAAAAGCATACTCATAATTTCCATGGGGAAATTATGTTTTCCCGACCTATTGTTTAATTTTAAAAAACTAAGTTTCTGGAGGAAGGTATGAACCCTCTGCTCTTCTCAGTGAAGGAAGAAGGAATGGGAGAGAAGTTTGAGAAGAGTCTTGTGCTGTAACCTGCCCCTAGAAGCTGTGCTTCTTTCCACTTGTCTGTGGATCTTCCCAGTATTGTTGGAAATTGTCACTGCTTACTGTGGGTCCTGTTATGACCATACTTGTAGTAAGACCAGGAAGTTAAAACTGATTCCCAGCTATGGCTTTTCTTGCACTTTGACCCACCTTTTGAGCTTGTGAAAGTAACTGGGGATGTGTTTCTAGAATGAGGAGACTAAAAACCTGTGGCTTTTGGACCACAGATGGTTCCTTCACTGCACAATCAGTGTTCAGTTGTGGTCTGCATGGAACAGAGAGCTGCATGTAGCATTGCGTTGCTATTTTTTTATAATGCATATTTTTATGTGGATGTTCATTTTAATCAGCAATATAGCAGGCATAGAGATTGTTTTTCTTCACTAATTCATGTGACTGTCCTGAGCTCTTTGATTACATTTTGGGTTTTGGGGTTTTTTTCTATTATCACACAGATTTAAATCTTAAGCAAGAACTGACTGGCCTACTACTGTGCCCAGGCTTGAAGGTGCTGGAAAACATTAACTTGTTGGTAAAATGCAAATATTCAGATATAATGCAGTGTTACAGTCCTGTAGGAGATGCTCTGCAATATG
Organism: Rhipidura dahli; assembly: GCA_013399225.1. Taxonomy (NCBI): domain Eukaryota; kingdom Metazoa; phylum Chordata; class Aves; order Passeriformes; family Rhipiduridae; genus Rhipidura; species Rhipidura dahli. The sequence goes on along the minus strand of VXAC01007450.1, from coordinate 581,472 downwards.
AAAATCCAAGAGTTTCTGGTTTTGATGCCTAGAATGCAGCCCCCAAGATTTGTTTGAACTGTGTGGAAATGAAGGACAGCTGTGCCTTTTGTGAAGACAATATCTGTGGAATGCTGCCATGTGTGATTGTCTCATCCTGACTGGTGACTTCAGAGAGGAAGGGAAGCTTTGTGGTTAAGGCACAAGACGTCCAGGTCTGGGAGTTCTCAGTTGTGCTGGAAGCTTCCTTGTGTGACCATATGAAGGATCTTTCCCCTTGTCCCACATGGGATATGGACATCTCTTCTGCTTGTTTCATGTGGGTGGGGTTGGTTTCCTTGCTGCATTGCCATACTGTGCCCAAACGAGCTAGTGACAACAAAGACATTTCAGCCCTACTAGGCCTGTTGGTTTTGGGGGTTATTTGCATGGTCTATAAGCAAAGTCTCTGTTCCCTGCTGTTGGCTGCCTTGGTGTCAGAACTGAAACTGTAAAAGTAGTTTGCCATGGGGAAAAGCTGTCTCAGTATTATTTCTGCTGACTATCCCACCACTGAATCAGCAAGATGGTTCACATCAGATGTAACAGCCTTTGAGTGTGTTTGCTCAGTCTGACCTCAAGTTTATCTCCCCATTTGTGCCTAGGGCTTGGCTTGCTTGCTGGGGCCTATGGTTTCAGCCAGGTGGCCAAACCCAGTGGTGGGGGTGAGGGAGCATGCAGGGCTGCATCTCCCTTGGTTTTCTGTGGAGGATGAAGGGAAGGGGTGGAAGGAGAGGCTGGCTGCGTGTCCATGTCGAAGTACACGGAGGGATTGGTCTCCAGTGTGCTGCCTGGCATTGTTCTGTGCCCATCAGCTTGCAGTAGCTGATTGTAACAATGCTCTAGCCACTCTCAAGCAAGAGAGGAGACATGCAAGTTATATCATGTTTGAGCTGACATTTTGTCTCATGCTTTTTGAGTAACTTGATAGTGTGTCTAAATTTTTATGGCAGGAAAATATTGCAGTAGTAGGCCCATCATAGTAAAATGTGTTCTTCCACTCCAGGTGTTTGCATTATTAAGTAAGCTTGGTATTAGCCTTCAGAACACTGGCCTGTTTCTTTTGTTTTCTATTTTTGGAGGGGGTTTTTTTATGTAGTGTTCTTTTATTTCCTTAGGCCCAAGTGGGGAATGGGAGGGGAATGTCTGTTTTCAAGAGGAAGCTTCTCTTAACTCTTGACTTTTTGAGGTATCCAGAGAGAGAATTTAGATGCATTGCAGTGTTTGGTGCTCTTCTGTGGTTTCAGGTATGAGTTGTAAAGCATGCCTCCATGACTGAGAGGGATTGCATAAGACATTGACCCACAAGTCCTGGAAGTAGGACCAGATGGGGTGGGGGAGAAAATGCATGGTATGAAAGGCTGGCTGCGTGCTTAGGGTACTGCTGTTGGGATTCAGTCCCTTGGTCTCACAGAGCTTTCATGTGTGGCCTTGGGCTTTCATGGGATCATGATCAGCTGTCTGGAAGCCAAACACTGCCCCACAGTTTTGGTAACCTTGTTCTGTTTCCTTCATGTTTTACTCCAAATGATGATCAAAACTCCTTCAGATGTTTGTAGGAGTTCCTTGGAAGGCAGCATTGATTATCAGCAAATTCTAGTGCTAAGCAAGTCTGAGAATGCTTAGCATGACAAAAAAAGCAGGGGATGAATGCTCTTCTAATGCTGGGCTGGTTAATTACAGCTGTGGAAGATCGTGACTCTTTGTTACTCCCCCTCATGATTACAGGCAGGTCAGCAGGAATCTCAGTGTAGTTCAGGTTGTGTTCCTGCAATTGCCCATAGAATATCTCCCTGACCAGGAAAATCATGCTTCTCCAAGCCAAGCCCAGACAAAACAGACTAGCAAAACCCAAAAGGAACAGAACAATGATGAAACAGAAAACTGGAAGAATTATTACTTGGCTACCTTTTTTTTT